>JANRGW010025963.1:0-31494 GCA_024733675.1 Psilopsiagon aymara
GGCGGGCAAAGAGTTAAAAACAAATAAATAAATGAGGAAACAAAAGCACAAACTGAACAGAGGCCGAGGCAGCCGCGGGGGCGGCGGGGCAGCGGCTGCGCTCACGGAGGGGAGCGGGACAGCGCAGCGCGGTGCGGATGCCGCTCGAGTCCCGTCCCCACCAGAAACACCTCCAACCTCCTCCAAGAGCCACACACCAGAGGGGAAAAAATACCGCAGGCCTTTCCAATGAAATCATTCCCACAAGCCCAGTCCACGCCCAGCGCTTCCTGGCGGGGCCGGCGGCCCCCTCCTCCCGGGCAGGGCGCGGAGCGCGGGATGCCCTCGCACTGAGGCCACATTCATCCCACGCAGACGGGCGGCTCCGCGCCCCGCTGCACCCCCCCCCGCCCGCAGGTTGGGGGCCACGCACAAAGCACCTTTCTTCTTCCCCGGGGCGGGCAGAGCCCGCGGCCGTCACCCAATCTGAACCAGGGGATGCCCCGGGACACGGGGCGCGGGCTGGAGCGCTGCCCCGCGCCGGAGCCCCCCGCCCCAGCTCCAGGGCAGGTCCCTGGGGATGGAGGTGCAGCCCCGACCGTCGGGGTCCCGGGAGGAGGAGGCCTGCGAGGCTGTTAACAGTTAAATAAGAAACGCATTGTTACCAATAAGGCATTTTAATTGCACCTCCTGAAACCTGGCTGCCGGAGAGGGGCCGCGTCCCAGCCTCTGCGCTGGGCTGGGGATTGGAGGCAGCCTGGGCTTGGGAAATGCCAGGACCCCCCACTCTCTGACAAGGCACCAGCATTCGGGGCACCCCTGGCAGCCCAACACCTAGGGGTGTCCTGGAGGACGACAGGGATGGGGCTGGCACAGTCTATGCCTCTCCAAGGTTTCTTGTACCCTACCCCATATTCCAGGACTGGGCACAGGAGACACTGCCCCAGCACCGTGTGCCTTGCACTTGGACAGTGTCCACTCCCTGCCCAGACAGGCTGGCCAGAGCCACAGCTGAGCCATGTCCAGAAGTATCACCTCACTGTGACCTAAAACCAGCTGATTAAAATTAACAGAGCAGGGACACGAGCCTGCGGCAGAGGCCTGGGGATCCAGCCCTCCTGCAGCTCTCCACAGCCCATGGGAACAACCTGGCCCCCTGGCCCCAGGAAGCCTGTGCAGTGCAAGAGATGCTGCATGCAGGCACAACCTGGGGAGCCCTGTGTCACCGACGTGGCTGAGTGCTCCCTGGCTGCATCACGGCACCCCAAGTCATGGGTCACCGCAGGGGGCTGCATGGAGAATGCTCTGCTTCATCCAGGGCCACAGCACTGCTCATCCATCACCCTTTCACCTTCCTCTCCTGGCAAGGAGGGCAAATGGATGCTGGAGACGAGAGGGAAAGGCAACGCAGAAAGCCCCTTGGGGAAGGAGGCAAAGCCGGAGCCATCACCACTGTTGGATTGCACAAAAAGTACAATTATTCCATCAGGCTAAATTTGGAGCGCGAGTCCCTCCCTCTGCTCTCCACAGAGCCTGGCCAGGGAGAGCTGCACAGCATGGAGCAGCTCCAAGGCTGGTATGGGTGGAAATGGGAGCGAGCAACAGACCTGAACCCTGTTCAGCCTCCAGTGTAAACCCCTCCATGCTGAGGGGCACAGGCTGGCAGGCGGCAGCAGAGCTGCAGCAGTCCTGCTCCTACTGCCAGGCTGGGAAGGGCTGTGAGCTGTCCAGAGAGACAGGCAGAGGGAGGAGAGGGGCAGAGCAGCCTCTTGCACCCCTGGGAGGAGCCCCAATTGTGTCTCAAGCAGAACGGACTTTGCACAACTGCTCTGGCTGCACCCTGTCCCACAGAGCACTCAGACTCCTCACAGGAGCACACTGCTCACAGCTGCACTGCTGGGACATGGCAGCCTCCTGGCTTCCTCCTAGATGAGCTAAACATCGAGGAGAAGCTGGTCACTCTGCTCTGCCCACCTTCACCCCACACCTGCCCTGCCAGACCTCTGCCTTCTGGCAAAGGCCATGTTTTTCACTCGTGTGGCAACAGACAGCACTAGGACATCACTACGCTGGGAGGTGGAAACGCTCCAGCTTGGCTCTTTTCCAAGCACTGCTCCCTGCAGCACGATGGCCACGAGCACCGTGGCAGTTATCAGAGGATGCTCGCTACCACTGGAAGCCAGGTCCCAGCTCCAGCAGCAAAAGCAAGGCCAGGACAAGATGAGTCCCTGCCCATGAACTACTGCCCTGCAGGGCTGTTGAGGGTCCATTCCCCAAGCAAGGAAGCACAGCTATTCAGCCCATACCAGGAGCAAGGGGAAGCAGAGAGAGCAGAAGCTTGCCAAGCCCAGCGGGGCTTGCTCCCTGCACTCTGGTCCCCGAGCTCTTGCAGCCCTCACTCATCATGTCAGCACTTGGCCCCTGGGCCTGCTGCTGACTCCTGCTGCCACCCAGGACCCAACCACACTGTCCTCAGCCCGACAGAGACCTGGGGCAGGATAAGCTCAGCCCCAAGAGCCTCCTTTCCCACTACAGACCAGGCTCCTACAGCTTCCTCCTGCCAGCTGCAACAGCATGCAGCAAGTTCACAAGCTCTGCAGGTCAGCAGCAAGGCTTGCCCGATAGAAAGAAATCATGAGAGATGTCGGGAGAAAGCATGTACCTAGCCATGCTAGCACTGCAGGGACACTGGGGACAGGCTGCTCAGGACACCTCCCACCACCCTTCAGAACCGTGCAAGCTGCTTTAGTAAGGGAAAGTTACTCCCAGGCAGTTCTCCACATGCAGAGGAGCCTGTGCGCTCTGACACAGCCCAACAAGCACCTCTCCATGCCTGGTGTATCCCAGGCTGGCCTGGGCGAGGCTGGTGGGAGAGCTGGGTGAGACCCCAGCACCACAACCCCAGCTCTCACCTGGTAAAGGAATCTTTGGCTGAACTGCTGCATGGCTCCTTGGAGCTGGTTCCGCTGGGACTGCCACTGCTCATAGTTCCTGACGTACTCAGCCGTGGGACGCTGCCATGTTGTGGTGCGGGTGTTGTGGTCCACATAGTAATACCTGCCTCGAGGATCCACACGTTTCTCCCACCTGGAAGCACCAGAGGAAGATGTCAGTGCCTCGGCTCAAGTGGGTTTTGCTGGCAGGTGCTGCCACACAGCAACTGAGCGCAAATGCTTGTCTGAAGGCTACAGAAAGAACCCTTGAAGAGGTGGGGAGGCGCAAAAGACGACAGAGATGACGGTGGTAGACAGAGGAACCTCCCACTGTCCTTGTCTGAAGGCTGCTCCTGGAGGTCCAGATGCCCTTGGGGGTACAGATGCCCTTGGGGCCCCAGCAGTTTGAGAACATACAGCTGCTACCCCAGAACATGCTGAAAGTACAACTGAGAGAGCATGGGGTTACAAGCCACTTCCCCAGCTGCCATAACCCCCTTGTGTTCCCCACTCAGGGGCTCAGCAGAGGATCCATGGCTGAGTTCTGCACCTTGGAAATACAGGTGAGAACAGGAGCTCATAGTCCTGCAAGGGAGGAAGACCCAAGAGCTGCCAAGGGCCAGAGGTCCACCTATGGAGATTGATTTTCTTATTGCACTTTGACACTACAGGCTGATTTCAGACTCTCTGCTCTCCCTCTGCAGCTCTCAGTGAGAGGAGCTCTCTGGCTCCTCTCACAAGACTAAGATACTCTTGAACATGAAGCTTCTGCTCCCAGCTCCAGCATAACCACCAGTTTCACTGACGAAGGGGCTCTTTTTGGACAAAGATCCACCAGAAGAAAATACGGAATACTAGTAAGACTTGTGCAAGGGCACATGAAGCCTAGATGGGATGCCTACTCACTAGCTGAGTTCACACCAGGATGCTGTAAGCATTCCTCCAAGGTAGCGGACCTCCAACACAGGCAAGACACTGGGTTGGAGATCTGTGCAGGAGAGAAGGCACAAACCTACTTTTCCAGGTAACAGCTTCCCTCTTTTAATACCAAACAAATTTAAATCTATTGTAGGATCAGAAAGCAGTTGCAGAGATCACAGCTTAACTGAAAGTAGTGTGTGCCCACAGAAACCTGGAAGAGAACAGGACACGTTTGTATTCACTTTCACACATTACACTGGTGGTTAAAGCACACTTCAGCCATTGAACAAACTCAGTCTAGAGAACAACAGTTTGGCTGTATTGAGTTCTCTGCATTTAGGAGCACAAAGAGGTGAGAATTCAACAAGTTTCTGAAAAGCTCATGGCTGCGAACAGCCTTTATGACCTGAAGACTGTTTACTCCTGCAAATGAAAGCATAGCTCTCCTGGACAAGAGTTCTGCAAAGTGCTTCCTAAGGGTTGCGTGGAGCCGAGCAGAGCTGTCTTCTCAAGCACAAGCAGACCACAGTGCGGCTGAGAACATAAAAGGCCCCTCTGAGAGAGTCCAGGACCCAGCTCCAGGTCAGGGCACACTGCGCCTGCCTGTATCTGCTCACCAGGAGCTCAGCCCTCATCTAGCAGCATTCAGGGGACATGATGCCCACCCTCTTTCCTCTGGTGCTCAGGGGGACGTTGCTGGCACCCCATCCCAAAGGCTAACCCCTCTGCTAGGCCCAAAAGTGGCTGTTCTGCTGCTCAAGTGTTCAGCAATTTCTGTGGACTGTTAAAAGAAAGATTCATCTTTAAGAGGTCAAAACCCAAGAAATTGGAAGGCCTTCTTTTTACGAATGATGTTAAGACCTTTCTCAGGATACAGCATGTGTTTTCAGGCCAATAAACACTCTGTCATTTTGCCTCATTTCTTCTCAGGAGCTAAGAGACTTTCCTGCCACCTTCCCTGCTATTGTGCAGATTCCTGTGTGTCTGCTACAAGAAGCTAGTTGAGTATCTCAGATGCCAGCTGCCCCCAGAGTCCCTTACCCCGGAGGAAGAGGTCTCTCCCATGTGGTGGTCTTGTTGTTATGGTCTACATAGTAGACTCTACCATTAGGCAGCTCTCGCTGTTCCCACCTGCAAGAAGAAAAACAATGATGAGCCAGCTGATCATTGCAAGCCCGGAGCCCAAACACTGAAGAGGAGCTACCAAAACAAATTGCCCTCTTCAATGCCATCCAGAGTGACTGCATCTTGCACCAGGGCTCCCCAGGGGCCTGTCCCCTGCTCCAAGGCTAGTGGAGGAGAGCAGCACCACTTGGGAGAGGATGTGGGGCAAACCCAAGGCAGGTGAGATGGCGCCTGTTCTCTCCTAAACATAGATAAGCAAAAGTTTCAACTGGAACAAGCAATATGGATCCAGCAGCCACAGCCCCTGTATCTTCAGGGCAGCCAGAGCCTTGCTGCCATCACCTACTAAGAGACATCACAGACCCCTTCATCTACTTTAAATCTGGGCCAAAAGGCCTCCCTAGCTGTTTGCACTTGTGCCCATCCCCTTGCATCTGCACAGCCCAGCCTCCTCCCCAGTCAGTGACTGCAAATAACTAATAATGATGTTATTAGCCAGAATGTTCAGGCAGCTGCAGCTGGTGGATTAGCAAGCCCATCTCCTCACATTGCCTAGCTACAGCATTCTAACCTTTATTTAAAATGAAGAATGACAGCAGGTCTACATGGCAGTTGTTTGGCTTGCTAGATCAAGATGATCAGAGAGATGCTGCAGCAGCCTGATTTCTGGAAACAGGCATCATTTGAAGCATAAATTCCTCCTTTCCTCCAGAAAGTAGGAGGGTCGGCATAAGATTCCACACAGGTCAATTTTATGCCCTGTGAGCTTTTGATGTCATTTTCATTTGGCTTCTCTTAATGCATCTTTAAAGGAGAGCCTTTGAGGTTGGGTTGGGGCTGAATTTTCCCCTTGGCAGCCCTCCCACTCATTGCTGACAGATATTGCACAAAGACACCACATGGCCACAGGGAACTTGGTCAGGAGTTGGTCCCTTTGGGGAGCTGGTACAATTGGGAGGCCTGGCTTTACAAGGCTACACTGACACCCGTGCTTTGCCTTAATTCATTCATGAAAGTGTATGCTCTGGCAAAGAAAAGTGCTCCATGGAGCACTGAACTTCCCTAGCTTTTATGCTGCGACAGAGAGGCAAACTGGCAGCTGCTGACAGATCCAATGTTCTCCTGCCATGCTTCTGCTCCCCAGGTATCACTTCCGATTCAATCTTCATTCTCAATAAATCATCACAAAAAGCTATAGAAAATTAATATACCAGCTTTTGTGACAGCAAGGGAAGAAATGTGGGCTTGCAGAAAGCAGCCCTTTGTGAAGGAGAGGCTGTAAGAACTAATGTCCCTTCATGCAGGCTCGCACTAATCCTGCTCACCCTCAAAACTCCCCAGGTGACACGAAGCCACCAAACAGTGACCTCAGTCACAACCACAGGTCATGCAGATCGCAGCCTCATCACAGCACTCCAAAGTGGTGGGAAGGCAGAAAGAGGGACAGCTTCCACAGAGTTCCCAAGCCTGGGCACTGGGAACCGCAGTGGTCCAGCAGCCACGCAGGCAGCCCAGACACCTCTGCCCTGGGCAGGAGGCACACTTGCACTCTCAGATAAGAGTCAGTTCTACGAAAGCAGGACAGGAACACGAATGCCAGGCTTGGGATTTAGCCAAGAGATTGTCTAAACCAAACCAGAACTGCTGGCTTTGCTCCCATGGACTTCTCAAAAGCACTGTCAATGCATCAGCAGAGACCAGGTAACATCTGCAGGTGTTGGGTACCAGTCAGCAGCACTGGGTTTTTCTCGTCCGTGCAATGGGTCTAGGGACACCACTGGTGCTTTCTGACTGAAAGAGTCCAAGGCAGGAGCTGCAGTGCCCATATATGTTTGATGGCAAGGCACTGCCAAGCATAACACCAGGCAAAGGAGCAACCACTTAAGGGCACAGCCAGCACCACCCAGTGCTCCTGTGGCATCAGGAAGTCCTTGTCTCTCCACCCCAGGGTCAGCCCTTTTCCTGGGTTACCCCTGAGCAGCACTGGGTGTTGTCAAAACCGAAATGCCTGAAGCTTCCTGTTCTTAAGGATGAATTCAGTGCTTCATGAACATGAAAGTGCAGGACAGCAAAAAAGATTAAAATCTCTAAATTGAAAACCAGCATAGCTGCCATTTCTTGGAGACACAAACACATCCACCCCATGAGATGGACAGCAGAAGGTGCCTGGGTATCTTCAGGGAGGATGAAGGAAGTGTGCTGGCTCAGTGGGAATGGTGCTCATCACAGGCTGAGTTTTGGGAAGCTTCTTCCCAGACTCCTACCACAGGCACTTCAGATTGCCACCAGCAAAGCAGATACAGACCTGGCACAAGGCTCAGGTGGAAGAACACTATTCACAAAGTCCCAAGGCACAGCTCCACTCATAAGGCTTTGCAGGAGTCAGCATCCCTTTAAGGGATCCGCAGATCAATTCAAACATCACCCTTCCAAGGTCAGTTGTGTGTAACAGATATAACAGCCTTCTCCGGATGGATCTAGAAGCTGCAGCAGTGCCTGCTTATAGCAAGGACAACCCCAGCCCAATGTCCTACCCATTCTGCCCACGCTGACACGAGGTGCTTCAGACAAGGACTGGACCTCTGCCATGTGCACCCAGAACTGGTGGCGCCAGCAGTTGGTACTGGAGAGAGGGGACAGGTACTCCGTACTCATTAACAACAAGTTCTGTGTGTGTATGGCTCTCAAGACTTGCAAGTCCTATATGACAATAAGCTCTCAAGCACCAGGTACCATTTCTGTGTCTTCTCTAGAGACCAGAAATCCCACAGTGTGAACTCCTCCTCCAGGCAGAGGGTGTCTGGACCCCCCTTGGATACTTCTCTGGGTGCCTCCGTGACTGCAAATTGCCACACAGGACTGGGGAGAGCTGCTGGTGGTGGCAGTTACCGATTGCTGTCCCTCTGTCCCCATCTCACACCCTGTACAAACAGGTGATAAGCTCACATGTGCCTCAGGTCAGCAGCTCCATGGTGACTGGGAAGTAAATTTGCTGAGGGCTGCTTCACCTTAAGAACAACCAAATCACCACCACTAAACAGCAAGCTGTGATGAGCTGTTGTCATTGCTGATGCACAGCAACAGCCTGAGAGACCATGGCACTGAGGGCCACCCATTCTTGCTCAGATCACCCTGCACAGTCTTGGCAGCCTTCAGCCTTTTGGAGCTTTCCTGCATCCCATAAGGGACAGCTGGGGAGATGCACAACCACGGCCTCTTCCTCTGGAGGCCCCAAGTCCAGCTGGCATTCCTGGCCTGTGCCTGCAGCCACGTGGCCACCAGCAAGGAAGATCACTGCTCGAGCACTGATGATGGGAGCTCTCACCACATGCTACTGCAAGCCCAGATCCTGCAATGTGTTGATCCCAACTTGCCCCCCTCCGGCTGCCTGCAGGACTCCAGACATGGATACCAGGAGCAACGGATGGAGCAAAGTGGCAGCGCTGAGGCAATCGTGCAGTCCAAACAAAGCGCCCTCCTTATGTAAGAAACCACAGCCCCATGCCTTCTGCCAGGCAGCATAATGTACCTCTTTGTACGGGCGAGACAGCGCTGCACATACACACCATGCTAACAGCAGCTGTCCCCGCACGGGATCATCACTGATAGAAACCAGATGAGGAGCCAGCACCTCTCCTGCTCTCCCCTCTGTCACTACCACTCTGCTCTGAAGCCTCTGCATGAGAAGCAGGACCTGCACCAAAGGCACAGGGTGCTGTGACCAGCAGCCCCTCTGCACACATGCTCCCTGGCTCTGCAAGGAAACTCTGCCCAAGCCAGGAGGATGTGAAGGAAGTTCTGGGCACTGTTGGGGCTGGAATTATTCACAACACCTTCCAGCACCCCCAGCCCCTAGAACAGACTCCCAGTGTGTGAGAGATGCCTCTGTGCCCACCACATCTGGTACAGATGCTCAGAAAAAGCTATCTGAGCAGAATAAATAGCTCTGAATCCCTACATGAACCCGGCCACTCTCGGCTCCATCTGCACGCAGCCCGGCACAAGCAGGGAGGCTGGGGGCCAGCGCACTCACCAGCACACAGTGGGAAAAGCTGCCTCCCTTGCAGAGGCTGAAGTGCTGCCCATGCTCCTATGGATGAAAGGAGATGCTGGCAGAATGAGGCAGAGCTTATGCAGAAAGCAGGAGGGACATGACAGCTTTCCAGCTCTTCAGTGCTGGAGCGACTGGCAGTTCTGCAGGAGATGCTGCTCCTGCGAGTGGCAGGCCAGGAACAGTCACTCACAGGCTGTGCAATGCTCTGTGCACAGCCATCTCTTGGGAGCCAGGCCAGCAAGGGGCTATCCTGCACGGCTTTCTGCAGAGCACGCCACTGCCAGAGGCGAAGTGGCCTGGGTTTGTCAGCATCCCTTCTGCCTGAGACTTCGCTGCCTCCACCAGCCCAGCCAGCCGCAGCCCCGTCTCCCAAGATGGGCCCCAAACCACTAGTCAAAGTAACACCCTGGTGCGGTGAGCCAGCCAAAAGCCAGCTGCCCTAGTCTCAAGAGACCCCAGAAACCCGTTTACACAACCCCAGGGCCACAGCGTTTTGTACGGTTCATGATTAGCAAATCCATGTTAGCCCAGAACCTGGTCTGGCAGCTCAGGGCAGATCTCACACCATGGAATCCTCAATTCTCTACTCTCCTTCACCTGGGAAGACCTTGGTACATGGTCTCTGCCAGATCAAGCAAGTCAGCTGCTACCCAAGCCAGCCCAGCACGAGCACAGAGTTTAAGCACCACATGCAAGAGGGATTCTGCTTTCTTTCCACCCTAGAGATCCTGCAGCCAGGACAGGGGGACACTGATCACATGGTGCTAATCAAAGGTGCCTCCAGAGATCCAAATTCCTTAAGCGCAGCTTGGAAGATGGCTTATTGCCCCTTCACTGCTCCCCTCCAACCATCTGCTGAAGCACAACAGCGTAATTCTCCCCCCAACTCTGGCATGCACAAAGCTTGTGAGCACCGCAGGGAGACAGGCACAGGGAGGACACGGGCCACCCTTCCACCTGGCTGGGACAGGTAAATTCACATCTCGTGTCTCAGAAAGGAGCGCTTGCAACTTTCCTGAGCTCCAGAAACCCCAATCCAGAGATACCCGTGGGCTCCTCTCCACCCCAGGAAAGTAACAGCAGCCTGTTTCCACCTCGGGCTGTGCAGAGGTGGGGAAAAGGAGACCTTCAGTCTACCTGGTAGTAGCAGAAAGGGGCACACGCTCTGGATGGAATAAAGACCTTTTTCAGAGCACTGGACTTTTCCAGCTGCCTGGAAACAGGAAGCGCTCAGGCCAGAGAACAGAAACCCTCACACACCCTGCATAAAGACACACTGAGCCGTTAACCCTAATTACCTGTGACTGACACATAAGCGAGGCCCTGACCTTCCAGGCATCGCCTCAGCCAAAGGAAAATAAACAGCTCCCTTCATACGAAACACAAGCCATTTTCATCCCCTCCCACCACCACTTTGCATTCTCAGTCCAGAATTAAAGGTGTCTGAATTACAAGGGGAGAACAGCCCAGCTGCAGCACAGAGGAGCTGAGCCCAGAGCCTGACTGTAGCCCCACCAACAGCCAGCGCACCCACCAACACTGCTCAGCCTGCCCCAGCTCTCCTCCTGGCTCCTTCACCATGGGAGGAGTAAGATGCAGAGCACCCACAAGAGGAAGAACAACGGCCACAGCTATGTAAGGGTCCTATCCACCTCCTCCCAGAAGTGGTCAGCGTCTCCACAGCATCTCTGGAGTGCATGATTCTGTGCCCTGGCTCAGTGGGAGCTCCCTGGAAGTCCACACTGACCCTCTCATGCATCTTCTTCAGGCTTATACCTTCAGCAGCCCCGGGGGAGCAGAGGAAGGACTCTGATGCTCCCCTGGGCATGGACACCATGCTGCAGAGGTGCAGATCCCTGTATGTTACCCAAGACCCACAACAGACACAGATCAGACCCCAGCTCAGAGGACAGACCCACAAGTGAAGCCACAAGCAGAGGGCTTCAATGAGGGCAAACAGGCTGTGCCAGGCATCCCCAACATGCACCCTTAGGACAATTGTTTTCACCAGCTCCTGGTGCAGGACAGTCCCCTCCCTCAAACATCCTCTTCTTCCAGCAAACAGCAGTGCCCCAGTTTGCTCATGTCCCCCTAAACTAGCCTCTTCAAGGAACAAAAATCAAGCAGAAGGCAAAACTTACCCAGGGGGCAGAGCATCCAGGGCTAGCACTGCTGCCCGGGCTGGTGGGGCACTGGAGCTGGAGGCTGCCTCCTCTGCCTCTCCAGAGCTGACCAAGGCAGGAAGGGCAGGAATGACAGAGCCATCGGTCATGCTCGACGCTGGTGGCCTTTCCTCCTCGATGTCCGAAGCACCCATTGCGTCTCCGTTCACTGGAAAAGCAGAAAGCAGAGATGTCAGCACACAGGAAGGGTGATGGGAGCCTCACTGACCTACTGCATCCACACAGCCCTGGAAGCAGAGCCCTGGTGGGTAACAGCCACTACCACCCAAACACAGGACTCGCAGGGCTCCCAGCCTGCAGCAATGGCAGCACCTCCTTCACCAAGCAGTTGGATCCCTCTGGGAACCACTATCAGCTGCCTTTGTCCAAGGAAGAAAGCTCGCTATCTCCTCTGTAACTTGCAAAAACACTGCACGCCTGTTGGGAATTCAGGTAACAAGTAGGAGCTCAGAAACTGCTGGGGCAGCATCCCCCAGGCAGAGACGAGCCCAGGCTCAACAAGTCACCAGCACTGGAAAGAGCTAAATGCTGCTGGATTCCACCGAGCTTTTGGGAAAGGGACAGAGAAGAGACAGAACAAAGGAAAATTACAAAGCAAACTGATAAGGAGAAAAATGCAGACAAAATAAAATGAAAGGTAATTTGTTTGACAAGCGTTTGTTAGACAGAAAAAAACCCTGAGTCTTGGCAGTCCACCAGAAGATAACTTTTGACACAAAACAGTCTGGCTTCAGTAACAAAATGAAAGCATTAGAAACAAACCAGAAACAATAAAGGAGTAAGGCACGCAGACAGAGCAACACAAGTAGACCTGAGAAACACAGAAAACTAAGCAAAGTACCTGGTCTGCAAGCCCAAGTACTTAGAAGTATTGCAGGAAAAAAGACTCAAAATAGTATAAACCCCAACATACAGGGCACCAAGGAACTACAAACTACTCTTCTACCCTGTAGAAGAGGCAGACTGCTCAGGACAGTTCTGCTTTGCGGCTGGAGGGTAGCAGGAGAGCATCCTGCAGCACCAGAGGAATCCTGGTACTAAATCCTCAAACATCAGCAGCTAAAGGAGACCCGCAGGCAGCATCTACAGGCAGTGAAGACTGCAGGTCAGCAGGCTCACAGCAACTTCCACCAGAGTCCGGTAAGACTGAGCTGAGGGGGTCTCTGTCTGCTCCTCCTTTATAGGAAACCCTGGAATGGGCAATTTTAGAAGCTTCAATCACATTGTGCCAGTCTTCAAAGGGAACCTGCAGAATGTCTCAGGTAACTACACTGTGATCGGTTTGATCTCAGTCTTCGACAAAGCAGGGGAAAAGCTGATCCAAAGTTCACCTGATAAGGAAGTACTCCAGGGGAACACAGGGCTAAGCAACGTGGCTGCGGAGAAAACATGCCATGAAAAGGTCTCCTTTTATTGTCTGATGACAATTACAGGTCTGAGTGATAAATATAATGGGGAATGTTCTTGCAACAGTCTGCTCAAAAAACATGATAGCGTGACCAAAATGTACCAAGCTGAGGAGGAAGAGGTTGGTTTCTAGAGGCATTCCAACAGAGCACAAGGAAGAGTGTCAGCCTTAATCCCAGCCACCCGAAACACTCATCTTCCTATCCTCCAGTGTGAAATCATCACCAACAGGACTTGTGGGAGACACAGAGGTTGTGTGAGTGGTAAACAGGGACCAAGACAGCACACTCATAAAGCCACTGGGGAGGCTGGGGCTGGACCAGTTAAATGGGCTTTAAAACCAAAGCCAAGGAGCCAAGTTGTCCCTGGGAACAAAACCACAAAAACTCTGTCCACAGCCTGAGGGAGTGTCCCCTGCACAGCGATGACACCGGGAAGGGATGGGTGCGCACAGGGAACAGAACAACACATTCACACCCGGCATAGCACTGTTCCAAGCCACAAAGACCTGCCACAGCCTGGGGAGCAGAGCAGGACCCGGAGCAGCAGCTGAAAGGCAGCATTTCACATCAGCCTTCTGCTCCCCCTACTCCGAAAATGGGTTTGGCAAAATTGAAATTATATTGGTCCACATTTTCCCAATGAAACCGAAATGAAAAAAATTAAAATCTTCCTTTTGGGTTGAACAAACCATTTCCTTCTCACCAAATGAAGCACTCCACTTTGTGCTGTTCTTTTCCAAGACAAAAAGGGAAAGAAAGGATACTGCACTTAGCAGCGGGGCAGAGGAGCAGGAGATGCTGCACTGCTTGGCTGGCTCCAGGCGAGCCAGAAAAGGAAAATACACGAGCTGCTTGTGGCTTTGCAGCAGGCACTCGGCAGGTCCCAGCCCCTGCTCCACATGGGATTTAAGGCTTTATGGACAAACCCAAGAAAAGACAGAGAAACCTTAAAAAAAATACCCCCCGGTGTAAGAACCAGCCTCCAGTTGAGGAGGGGGTGTGCCTTCTTCTGATGCTTCAGAGAGAGCCGCAATCCCCACACCAAGGGGCAAAGAGCTCAAAACATCTCCAGTGGAGACTGATGGGAAAATTCATCCGAACGCTCCCAACCCTCAAAAAGGATCACTTACTGTAGCACCGGTGATACTTCTGTCCCAGTATCCTTCTAGAAACCTGGAGCTGGATGCAGCCTTTTTTGTCAGGGAGACTCCAGAGAGGAGCCACAGGAATCATGCACGAGGGGCAGAACAGACTCTACCAGTGCATTCTGTGGAGCTGCCCAGCTTATCAAAAGTAAAATCAGTTAAAAATCAATCAATTCCCAGGGAGGAAACTTTCCCAGGCACCACAAGACCAACCCGGTCTAGTGGAAGGTGTCCAACCCTTGGCAGGGGTTTGGAACTAGATGATCTTTAAGATCCCTTCCAACCCATTGTGTGATCTTAGCAGAAATGCGTTTTCCCTCACTGCAGCCCCACAAGCTCTGGTTCCCCCCTCCCATGGGTGCTGGTTTACCTGTGCTGCTGACTGTGCCATTGGCCATGCCGTTGGCCACGCTGGTATGTTGTGTGCCCTTGGTCTGCTGCCGGTGCCGGCTCCTGGCACCAGGACTTTGCTCTCCACTCCCCACGTTCTGCCTGGCGACTCCTGCCACATGCCGGTGTGTCCTGCAAGGGAAAGGAACACAGGAGGTGAGACACACCACAAAGAAAACCCCACTCCTGCCTTTTTGCCTCGGTCTTGTGCTGCTTCCCCCCCAGCACAGACATCAGTTTCCCACAAGGAAGATGCAGCCACGTGCTTCTGCTCCTGCAGCAGTGCCCCGAACTTCCTGCTTCATACTGAGACCTGCCCATGGGTCCCAGCATCCACCTATCAGTGGCAGAGTCCAATGGACAAGTAACCTGGGTGACAAACACCTTGTATTTGTTTGCATCGCTCACCACAGCCATCCGACCTGCAAAGGAACAGCCTCAGGCAGTCATGGCCAAAAACGTGCTTGCAGCACTAAACTACTCCATCCACAGAAGCAGTAGGGATCCCAGGTGAGATCCCCTGCCAGCACCAGCTCCCGCACTGCAGTGGGAGCCCTCATTGCTGCCTCCTGCCCAGCTACAAGCCTTGCACACGGTGAGGAAGGTGCAAGTGTTCGCTGCTGCTGGGACAGACGTGGCCTCTGGCAAAGGAGGGAACAAGCAACTGGGAAAGATGAGCACTTAAATCATAACACAGTTTGTGAGACCAGCTCAGATGTGACTGCATCTCCCAGGGGGCTTCTCTTCGTGCTCTGCTGGAGCTCCCTGCCCTGGAGGCCAGGACAGGCTGACATCTGTGGGCAGAGTGCCTACAGCACCCTCAAAGCAAACTCTCCCCCTCTCACAGCCCTGAACCCCTGAGACAGCCCGGAGGCATTGAGGAAAAGGCTGGGGTCTCATGTTCATGAAGAGCCTGGCTGTTACTTGTTACTACAAGTACGGAAGGGGACAGGGCAGGAGGGGGACGCTGCCTTCCCGCATCCAGGGCCAGGGGACCAAAGGCAGAGCCTGGCTACCTCCACCCAGGATCACAGCCGAGGGCTGTGACCACAGAGGGTGAGGACGGCAGGGATGAGGAAGTCTGTCTGCCCTAGCCAAGTCCTCCCCTTAAAAGGCCAAAACCCACAAACTGTCCCCACATCTCAGGGCTGGAGCTGGGAGGGGACAGAAGCTTGGCCGTGGCTGGGTGCATCGTCAGTCATGCCACCCTCACCAGCTCCAGCAAGCCCTTCGTTCCTCCCACTGGCTCCAGAGCCGCTCTCCCCGGGGAGCGGTTCACAACAGGGGGCAGAGAAAGGGCTGGGATCAGGAGGAGACAGGAGAAAGTAAGAGATGGCTGTTGAAAATAAATCATATAAGAGCCATAGGCAGAGCAGCCCATGAGCAGAAGCCATGAACAGCTCCAGACCTTCCCAGGAGGGCAGCCCCACAAAAGGGCTCCTCAGACACTTGAACCCACCTCAGAAACCCTGGCTACCCCCAGGACATCACTATGTGCTGAGGGCTGGCTTTGGCCATTAGGACCTGAGGACTTGGAGCTGCTGCTGAAGCAGAACAGGCTCCTCTTCCCCCATTCAGGAGGTGAAAGCTGCCCCTCACTGCCTGTCCATGGGGCTCAGAGGGCACAGCAGCAGCACACACCTCCCAAAATCTGTAGAGGACCCACCTCTCCACATTCACCCCATGGCAAGGCTGGGAGGCAGCGTGCCCCCCAGAGCCCCGGCCAGATGGGAGCAGGGCAGGTGGTACCACAGCAGGAGCTGGTCACACCAGAGCAGCGCCTGCAGCAGGGGATGGATCTGGTCCCTGCCCTGCTCAGCACAGATGAGCTCAGAGCCGTCCAGAGAGTTTTTAGAAACCAAAACAGGATGTTTCCAGGCTGCCAGCCGGCCACACAGGGTTACCAGGCCTGAATTAGACAGCCCGCTGCCCAGCCCAGCCCTCCTACGAGAGCTCCCATCTGGGCATTGTCTTTTAATAGATGCGTGGAAACAAACCCAGTGAGAGCAGCAGGGCTGGGAACATGCTCCTAAAATAGGAGTGGGGAGAAAACAAGGCAGAGCACAAATGGGAACAGCCTCTTAAAGCCATGCCAGTGGGACAAAACAGGGCTTGGGGAAGGCAGTCCATCACCCAGGCAGCTGACAAGATCCCTGCCCTCCCCTACTGACTGGGGACCAGGGGTGGCTGCCTCCTGGAGCGAAAGGGAGCAGATCAGGCCAAAGAGGAAAGTGGTACCAGCAAGGGAGACATCAACCTTTTGGTTCCCCACCTTCTGACAAGGCAGAGCTCCCATGCCACAGTGACTGATGTGGGATCTGGGCATGAAACTCAGGAACAGTCACCTAATCCTGCTGCGGTGGCCAGAAGGCCATGACATGAGATGCCAGGAGAGGTGACTACACTGATCTCAGTCTCCCTCAGCACACCAGACACCAAACTGCAGTTGAAGAGAAGAGATGGCAGCGCATGCAGCCGGGAGCCAGTACTGGCTGCAGGGAATCAGGAACGACCACTGGGAAACACAACCGGGAGAGCCCCAGTGGCACACAGGCTTCCAAAACATGGAGCTGAGAAATTCCCACTGCACCTGCAAAAGGGGGAGAAACCAGCCATGACCCCAGCACCCAGCCTGCACACCTGCAGTGCCTGGGGCAGAGACGGCACCAGTGCAGCACCACCCTTGAGCTGGGGCAGGAGAACAGACCCTCGTCCCATGGCGGCAGGATGTGCACCCAAATTGGCGCCTGCAAAACCCCGAACCTGGCTCTGAAACCCTGAACAGAGTTTACTCCTGTTACCTTCCAGCTGACCAAAGACCATCTCCCAGGTTGCTCCCCGAGCAGCCCCCGGCAGCAGCAGGCAGCACACCCACCATGCAGCACTGCCTGCCTCCCCTCTGCCTGTGCCAGGGCTGCAACTGATGGCCACAGCCCTTTACTATTGCTGTGTCACACCAGAAGCCACATGCCTGGGGACATAATGCACTCACACTTGGGGCTTTGCAGGACAAGGGGTGTCATGAAGGGAAAGACTTCATTTGAGGGACCCAGGCCTCAGGGATGCTCATGCCCATCACTGTCTGAGAGGTGACTCTTGGATATCACAGAAGCACAGAAATCAAAGGATGCTTCACTGAAGGAATCACTGGAGCTTGCACAAGCTTGTGACAGGTGACAGCAGCTCCTCACAGCCAAGCCTAGATAATAACACCAATATGATTCACCAGCTGCAGCCTCTCCGTAAGGCAAGCAGCAAACCATGCTACTTTATTCTGCGCTGTCAGAAAAGGCCCCTTTGGCCACCACACGACAAATTGGAGATTGTGGCAACTCTCTCGGCACCCACAGCACCAGCTCTCAGCTGGGGACCTCTGAGCACTGTTTTTGCTCTGAACAGAGGGCTGTGGAATTTCACACCCCACCACCAAGATTAGCAGCAAATCCCAAGATGACATTTGCTCAGGAGAAGAAAGAGAAGCCCTGACCAAGCAGTTTCCCTTGAGGGGACAGTGTAGAAATAGCTGAGGAGCAAAGAATGATCCTTTTCTTTCCATCCTGCCAGTGAGCAAGTTTGCCAGCATCCATCACCAAGCCCATGAAAATAAACATGGCTCTGTGTATAAACAGAGCAAACATCAAACAGCATTCCCCAGCACAAAGGACCCATCCTCTACTCTGGAGAAGGCAGCTGCCTCCATGGCGGATACATACAGCACCAGCGCTGTGCCTATGGTAGCAGTACTTGTGGAACTCTGTCCAGAACCACCCAAAAAATTCAGGATGAACTGAAAACCTCCTGGGCAGTTTCCTGCGCCAGAGCAGCCATGGAATTTTTAATGGCTGCAAGGACACCTGGAAAGTCTCTGAAGGTCCCCTGCAGAAGCACTGTCCAGACCTCACCACACTTTCTCACATGCTGACAGGTCCAGAGGACACCAAAACCAGGAACTAGTTACACATCATCCATAAGCAGTTAGGAATTAGGAGCAAGCAGTCATCAGGCTGAGACTCCCAGACTACAACTTCCTTACATGTCTTCTAGCAGCTCTTGATAGCTGCTAAATGGCTGCAGAGTCCAGCTCCTGTCAGAACACTGAGCACTCTCTCACCCCTTAGAAGGCTTTAATAGCTGCACAGCAGGAATCAAGAGGAGCAACCACAACAAAAGGGCAATAACTGCATTCAGCAACCTGCTCCCAATTTCCTGGCCCACTCTCTCCTTGGTTGGAGACAAACACACAATATGGAAGGACAAGGCCTCACTTCAGAGTCAAAACTATTTTTCCCTTCTGACCTGGCAGAGGAATAAGGAGGGGAAGGGCTCAAGGTGTGGAGCTTGCTGCTGTGAATGCTCGTAAGCCTGGGGGCATGCAGAACCGCACATGAGGCAGGCTGCAGGCGCCCTCTCTACAGGCACACTTCTAACCAGAACATCTGTATAAGCTGCTGGGCCACTGCCATGCTCTGGAAATATAAATAGGTGTTAAATTCAATTCCATGTTGACAGTGTGACATGTCTCTCAATAACCACAGCTCCAAAAGGAGCAGCGCTGAGCCACTCCAAGCCCAGCAAGAAGGCAAGGAAGGGCACAGTGCCAGGCAGAGGATGGCCTGGTGCCCAAGCAGCTCATTTCCTTTGGAAGCAGCTGTTATTTCCCTGCAGCTTTGCTTGCTCTGCTTCTCCCGTTCTCTCTGGACCTTCCACAGCATCCCCCTATGACCATTACTGGCAGGGGCATCGTGCTTCCCAGCTTTGCCCACTGCCTTGCTTGAGGTAAGGACCAAGGTGCCTGCAACAATGGGAAGGAACCCCTGCAGACCAGCTGGTTTCCTTTATCACTGCCTGCCTAACCCTAACCCTTATGCTGCCAATAGGGCAACTGGTGGAAACTGTCAGAGCCATCAAAGACCTGATATTCCCTGATAAATAAATACTTCAAAAGAGGCTCACATCAGCCGCACCTCAGCTGTATGGCCACCCCCAGTACCTCCCACTCTGCTGTCCTTCAGGAGGAGAGCCTGCTCCAAACCTCCTGTGGGCTGCTTTGCTGGGGTTCATTGGAAGACCCAAAGTGGCATCTGCTGCACAAGGACAATCCATACGTTCCTCAGCTGCCTCAAGGCCCCAGCAATCGCTGATAACTGAACTGTGAGGACCCTTACCTTGGTCTGCTTCCAAATAGGTTTGCACTGGGAGGCTGGTGTCTCCCCTCCATGGCTGCAGCCATGCTGCTGGGATCCCTTCCAGGCAGCTGGGACCCTGAACGGGGGAAGAAAAAGTGGGTGATGAAAAGGACTGAGACACCTACTAGTTCTACCCTCCTTCCTTCCCTTCCTCCTTCCAGAAGGGATCACCACACAGGGGACCCCTGCTTTTACACTGAGGTGCTTTCCTTGCCCACTTCTGTGCCATGGCACAGCCCATCCCCACAGCATCCCAGGTTCCAAGGGCAGCAATAGGAAGGTAAATGCTGAATTGGCAGCACCAGGAGAGTGGCCACATTTATGACTCCCACATTTAGAATCACAGATTCACAGAATCATAAAATAATTAGGGTTGGGAAGAACCTTAAGATCATCTGGTTGCACGGGCAGGGACACCTCACCCTAGACCATGCCACCTAAGGCTCTGTCCAACCTGGCCTTGACCACTGCCAGGGACAGAGCATCTACCACTTCTCTGGGAAACTTCTTCCTGTGCCTCAGCACCCTTCATCTCCCAGTGAGGAAGAGAAGGATCTAAAGGAAAGCAATGCAGCAGCCCCTGCTCAGCACAAGCTTCACTCACTCCCCTGACAGACATCAGTCAACACCTCTGCACACACTCTGCCACAGTGAGGCCTTTTCTGGATGCAATAAATACAGAAGCCTTTTCCCAGTACACAGAGGGCAGTGAGGGAAGGGGCTGAGCGGCATGGGCAGCTGGTGGAGGGCTGGAGCAGGGCCTCTCCTCTCAGGCCATCGTGCCTGTTGACACTCCTGTTCCTGCCCCACCACACATTCGCTCCCACAGGAGCCTGTGCACAAGACCAGGGCAGCAGGGACCAGAGCCTTACCTGGGAGAGGAGGCGGCTGCTGGCACTGGGACGCTGGCTCGGGGGTGCCGGGGGTGCTCTCAGCCCCGCTGCTGCTCACCGCCTCGAGCACAGAGCTGCCGCATGCATGTGGAGCCGGGCAGCACTCACCCTCTGTCACGGCACTGCCATTAGGCAGGTTTCCCAAATCAACAGTGGGCCCGTCCAGGAAAATCGTCAGCTCCCTGCCGGGGACAACACTGCCTTTGTTCTCCGTCTGCAGGTCCAGGGTCAGCTGCCTGTTCTCCACTTTGGAAGATGAGAGGACATGGAGAAAAAGACCAAGCAGTCATCACTCGGGATAGCAACCATGGATGGCTCCACCACCCAGCTCCCCCATGGGATGGAATGTTAGCCTCCTGGTCCTCTCCAAGCACTTCCATATCCCCAAAGGACAATGTGCCCAGGCCCTCAGGACAAGCACCACCAGCAGTGGCCCCACGTCTACATGTACCTACCAGCACCACCAGAGGATGCCCTGCCAGCCCCAACACCAGCTCCCAAGGAATACCCTTCTCCACCAGGCACTGCTCACAAAGCAGGGTCCCACCACCCTGTTACATAGGGATGCAGCCCCCCAGGGGCCCTTGCTGTGGCAGCTGACACCACCATGGCTCACACATCCAGGAGCACTGGAGCTGTAGGGGAGACGGTGTTAGGAAAGCCAAGGGATTCACCTGGTTTGGAACAACACACTAGGCAAGAAGGGTTCTGCATGAGGGCAACTACCAACAGATGCCTGGGACATGAAGCAGGCTGGGGGGTACTGAAAGATACCTGAAGCTCTGTCCTGCTGCAGAAGAACAAGTGGCATCTTTCAGAATCAGGGGTATCCTCATGCCACCTAGAAAACCTAGGTAAGCAGCAACAGAAAACCCCAAGCACATCCCTTCATCCACATCCCTGCACATCAGTTCTACTGAACAAAATCTGAGGGCTGCTGCCCCCAAACAGAAACACTGCTGCAGCATCAGGCCACCTTCACAGGCGCTTCTGGAGCGGGTGACACAGGCTGGGAGGCTCCTGGAGGTAGCTGCCAGCTCCACTCCCCTCCATCACCAGCCAGTTCAGCTCCAGCAGCTTGGCAGGACTTTGCCAGCTTCAGCTCCTGGCACAGCCAGGCACTGTGGCTTTACCAGAAGTAACAGCCCTGAGAACATCGCTCGGGCACAGAGCAAGGGGCTGGAGTGACGAGGAAGAGGAGCTGATGACCTGCATGGAGCCACACATGGGGCACTCAGCAGCACTTCAAGAACCAGCACTTGCCCTGTTTCACCAACACGTGTTGGCAGGCACAGTCCTGCACCCCAGACACCCACCACCCTTCCAGCTCCCCCCGAGGCTTCCTGTCAGCTCCCTACAGGGAGCAGCAGGGCTGCCCCCCAACCTGAGAAAGCTGGGAAGCCACCAGCACACAGCACAGCTGAAACAAGGTGCAGTGCAGAGGGGCTGCCTGCAGACCTACCACAGCCTCCTCCACCCCTGCACACCTACTGCAGGGCTGTATCCCCATGGAACGTGATCCTCAGTGCCCATGAGCAACAGAAGAACACCATGATGCTCAATGCCACGGGCAGGCTGGACTCTCACATCATCGCAGCAATGCCTGCCAGAGCCATCAGGACCAAGACACCCAGCTCTGGCAAAGAAGGACAGAAAAGTTTGGCTGTACCAGCCTGGGACACCAGCCCAGACACTTTCTGACTCATTTACTCAAATAATATTCTTATTATACACAGACTGCTCATGACACAATGGCACCATTTTTTAGCAACCTGCTTTGTCCCAGTCTCCTGCAGGGACGGGTTGTGATATCTGCCAGTGGGAGCAGGAGGAGGATGGTCCACTCCCCATAGACCCCCCATTTCAACTCAAGCTCTGAGATATACTGGCAGGGCCCCAGGAGTCTGTAGTGACAACAGGGCTGCAGGACACACGGATCTTGAGGCAGAGTCTCAGGATTTTAGTGCAAAGGAGGCAGGTGCCCCCAGTGCCCAGGCACAGCAGGAGCCCATGTTCACAGGGACATAGAGTGGAGACTGGAACCCAGCTCTGGGGTTGCTCACTACCCATCAATCACCCATCAAGGGATTCTGCTAAGGCAGCCTGGTCTTATCCATCTGCCCGAAGGAGTTACTCTCAGTTTGCTTCCAAAGGGAACTCAGATTTAAGAGCCTGAGATAAAAGATGCTACAGAGCACAGCCAAAACCCTGAACAAATCCAGACCCTGTTTCTCCCTGGCTGCTCCAAGCCATAGGAATTTGCACTTTCTCAGAGCCATGCGGAAGCTGTGCCCGCACGCTCCAGGGGTCCCCTCCATCCCCTGCGTGAGCTGCACAAGCCCTCATTGTGCGGGTGTGCGGCCGAGGGGAGGCAGCGCGGGAGCTAAGACAAGGTGTCTCCAAGTAGAGGATGTGAACATGAACCTCCCAGCCAGCTTCCTTCTCCCCCTCCACCCCCTTCAGCTTCTTTAAAGAAAATAAACACGAGCAGAACCTTCCATTCACTGTCCCCATCGAGCACACGGGACGCACAAAGGGACATTGCTGTTGCACCAACAGAGGGTCCCCTGAGTGGCTGAGCACAAAGGCTGCCTGTGTCCTGCCAGCAGCCAGAATGTCAGAAGGATTATTATTATTATTTTGGGAGGAGGTCTGGGGGTGATTTGGGCCTCAATAAGGTCTCAGTTCAGCTGCTTCCAGTGCCCCGCACACAGCATCAGAGCTCCCTTTTAGCAGAGGTGAGCTGCAATTCCCACCCAGCCCATTAAGCAGATTTACAGTTCCACGAAACGAAGCCGGCAGCAGCCAGCGTGATAACGGCTCCCGGATGAGCCCGAGCCCTGTGGGACCGCCAGCAGCCACACACGTCTGACGTCCATGGACACGAGCACCAGGGAGCTCTCGCAGGAGGGAGCAGCGCTGTTGCCTCTTCCCTGGGTGGGGTGGCTCCGTCCCCACACACACAGCCAGGAAGACTTCCAGACAGACAGACGGACAGCACTTCCCACCCTCTCAGCTCCCAAGCCCTCGCTGCACAGCTCCACTGTCTGCCAAGGCCAGTTTCCACTCAAATGCATCCATGCAATCAAATCTGTACCCACCATCATCCCTCCAGAGCAGCTGGGACTGCTGTTTATGCAGACAGAAGACAAGCAGATCCTCTGGGCTACCCAAAAAGCATCAACCTACTTGTCCCCTCATCAGTCCAAGGAAGAATCACATCCCAGAGCCAGAACCATGCCCTGAAATCACCGTGGCACCAGGCAGAAGAGGCAGGGCAGCAAATATATCAGTGGGAGTACCGAGCCAAGCCAGCTTGCCTGGAGCCTCAGGATCCCCCATGCTAACCAGAGCTCACGGCTGGGGGGTGCACAGCACCCATCCCTCTGGTGCTCCTTCTTTAACCACTGTGCATACCTGCAGCCAGAGGAATAACTCTGTGGCTACAGCCCCCCCCCCTCCAGGAAGAAGCAGGGGGGAAGCTGTGCTTCTACAGCCATCCCCAAACCAAGAGGGAGCCCAGAGTGCAAGGGAAGGGATAATGTTTACTGTCCTGGGTAAAATTTAAGTCTCCCCAGACAGTGGGGAGCTTTGCTCATGCTGCTGGTCCAGTCTTGTCCACAAGGAGCTTACAGACAACTGTGTCCCACTCCATTTATCTGCCAGGTATAACCTGGGGAACCTCAGAATTCTGCTTCATTTCTCTGAACCATGACAGGCCTGGGAGAGAAGACAGAATGGGAGGAGAAGGCCTGGTCAGAGGCCCACTGGCTCTGACCAGGCATGGCTGGTTGTCTACAAAAACAGCCCTGGGATGTTACAGCAGGACCAGAGCCAGTGGACCCTGCTGACATGCTGCCTTGGGCACAGACACCAGCCTCCCATCTAAAGAGATGGCTAGGGCATTGAGACAGTGCTTGTGTTCATGGCCCCATCAGGTATGCAGGACATTCAGGACATGACACCCAAAACGTGACACAGGGTAGGCACAGTCCAACCCTCACTGTGACTTCCTCGCTTGGATGACCAGTTCCACGAGACCATGGCCCAGCCACTACAGAGCCAGCAAAATGAACAGTCACATCAGCAGGTCTGAGCCTCTGCCTTCATGACTCCTTGCTAACAGTCTTTGCTGCTGGGGCACGCAGCATTGCTCCCTTGACACCCCATCCACAGCAGGGATGCTGCAGCTTTCCAGAGGTTGTGGGGGTCACTGCTGGCTTCCTGGAGGGTCCCACAAGGGCCAGCTCCAGCAGCTCTGCCTGAGGCACAGCAGGAGAGAGGGAAAAGGCTGTGCAGGGTCTGTAAAGCCCTGGCATGTGGTGCCACTCCAGGAACAGAAGCCCCTTGGTGGAACTCACAACCTGAGCGGCGAGGAATAGAAGTGAGTGCTTTCCTGTAGGAGATGCAGCCTGGCTCAGCCACGCACTGCTAGGCACACAGCAGGACCAGTAGAAACCAGCAAGACCAAGTACTGGCCTCCACACAGACTGTGGTATGAGGCCAGCCCCATGGGAGGAGGCAAGGTGCTCCTGGAGCCTGGGAACAAAGAGGTGCCTCTGCAGCAGGCAGGGCTTGGGGACCGGGGCAGAGGGCTCTGCCACTGTGGGTTGGCTGTTTTACCAGAGCCTGGGAACAGCTCAGCTCTGTGGAAGGCTCCAGCTTGATTTCCATGATTGAGACCATTCTTCCCATCTCCCCCCAGCAATTCCCTCTGAAAGCAGGAGGGTGCTGCCTGCCAGAGGAGAGGCCCTGGAGGTGTTACCAAGGCCTTGGGAAGCACTGCAAGCCCAAAGGCTGGACGCACTACGGGCAGGAGCTCCTGTCCAACAGCTCAGGCTGTTACCTCCAGCAGCTCTCCCAACCTTCCTGGGAGCTCAGCCCTGACCATGCTTGTCACTGAGCAATTTTTTCAGGCTCCAAACCTCAGAGCTGAGACTCTTCCACCTGAAGTGAGGCATGCTTGGCAAGAGGACCAATGTAAGGAAAGACAGGAGAGACTTCCAGCATCTTCCTAGCAGGCAGGAGCCCTGCATGCACTGCCACAGACATCACCAGCAGCAAGAACACCACCCCTACCTAAAAGCAGAGCAATCAAAACAATTCTTCTGGATCAAACAGAACAACCACAGGGCCATAAACCAAAGGCCACAGCTATACTCAATTATCAGTAACTTACAGAAAACCTCCCCAAAGCCATTACAAACTCATTTAAACCAGAAAGCATGCCTGCTGCCTAGCAGAAGCCTTGGGGTCTTCACACTCCTGCTAAGCGTGCAGGAGGGGAAAGAACAGCTGAGAGAATGGCCAAGCCCACACCAGCAGCAGCAGCACCCACAAGCATTTCACTGCCTTCCCCAGGCAGAGGTTTGTGGGCTGCATAAGAACACTAAATGTCCAACTTGGGATGGCTTGAAATCCTAAATGCCCTTCGCACAACCTTGTGTGACCTGGCCAATTCCCCAGGCTGGCAATCCCTCTCAAGGAAGGGGTCTCCAAGGGATGCAGGCTCACACGGGAGCTCTGGGAGACCAGCAGCAGTCTCTGGCCCACTGAGACCTGCAGCAAAGGCCAACCAGCAAGCCTGCAGAGGAGAGGAGGGAGCAGGCTCCACGCTATATAAGATGCGCCGACAAGAGCACAAGGCTGACCACAGCAGTGCAAACTGCCCCCAGCCCGCAGCAGCACATTCCCAGCAGGGAAGGCTCTGCAGCTTTAAGAATCCTCCCTCCCGGCTCTCAGTGTCAAGGAAAAGTCTGACACGTTTTTTCTGGTGGATGTTAACAGACAAGCTACAGCAGCCAGTTGCCTTTTCCATTCATTTTCCACACGGCCCCCCGGGAGGTCTGCTAATGAAAGAGCTGATTGTGTCCCTGCAGAGCAGCAGGCAGGTAGTGCAGGAGCAGCAGCAGCCCCGGGAGCCCAGCATGGCATTTGCACACCTCGGGAAGAAAAACCTGCACGGGAGGGTGTCCTGGGGCAGAGACCCCCACTGAAGACCACCTGACAGCAGCAGCCCAAGCAACAGGCAGCCCAACCCTGCAACTGCCTGGGGGCACATTTAGGTCACTGGCTTTCTGAGTTGAAGGCAGTGGCAGCAGCAGCACAGCTCCCCATGGGGCCCTCACTGCCCCAGCAAGACAAGGTGCCACCCAGGGGCACAGCAGCCTGTCCACACAGGGTTCATAGTTCCATATTGCCAGGGGAAGCAGCTCATCCCAGCCCCTGGCACTGGGGAGAGCCTGAACCAGCCCCAAATACCCCCAAGGCACAGGAGGCCCCTCTCCCTGCTCAATACCAGGTCTGTGTCTTGCAAGCAGCAGTGCCGTGCTTGGAAAAGACAGAGTGAGCCTTTTGCAGCCCTGCGCACTTGCTTGTGCAGCCCAAGCCCTGAATGGCCGCCTTTATGCTGTAGCTGCTGTCACAAGCCACACTCTGGAGACCACAAATGGCAGCAAATAGCTGTGGGGTTTGTGTTTCCGTGGAGGCTGCAGCACCCTGGCTAAGGAAGGAGGTATGGCTTCCGTCACACCCAGGCCCCCTGGCCCTGGCAGGGTGCACAGTGATGCCTTGTTCCCACCCAGGGCAGGCACTGCACGGAAGCTGCTGCAGTCACCACCTTTCCTCCACACACACCTCTGGGCAGGTGAGGGCAGGACCCCAGGCAAGGCAAAGGCCCGGGTCCCCATGGTGTCCAGCTCGTACGTACGTTTCCCACCGTTCTTCAGCAGGTTGCTGAGGCTGACGGAGGCCATGCCCAGGAGCTCATTCCTCAGGGTATGGCAGCTCCACACCTTCAGGTCCAAGTGGCTCTGAGCTGTGACATTCCTGCAGAGACCAAAGAAGGGGGTCATCACTGTGGTCTCAACCCCACTCCACGCTCAGGGCATGCCAGGCCATATCTAGAGAGCAGAGGGAGGCAGGCAAGGGCATAGGGCAATGGGAAACATCCCCCACAACTGCCCTCCCAGTCTGGCTGCCCGTTGCAGCATCCTTATCTGGGGGCAATGATCTCTGACCTGAGTGGGCCCAGTCAATAGAACAGGGGGTTACACCAGACAACACAGAGGATACATAGAGGGTTACAGGGAATATGGGTGATATGGTTTAGTAGGAGGTGGCCCTGCCCATTGCAGGGGGGTTGGAACTTGATGTTCTTAAGGTCCTTTCCAACCCTAACTATTACACGATTCTATGGGGCCAGTCCTAGCACCAGCCCCACACCAGGGGCTCATAAGGACTTACAGGATGAGGATCTCATTCCACAGCACCTCAGAGCTCCCAATCTGCTTCCCAGTCTTCTTGGTCTCACTGGGCAGCCCATCGCCTGTCACCTCCACATAGCAGGTCATCCGTGATGGGCGACTGGGTACCTTGGGCCTCAGGGACACCACTGGGTAGGGGAGCAGACAGAGAGTCAGGAAGCGGTATGGGAGACCCTGTTCCCTGCCCCACACACTCCTCCCTATCTCTGCTAGCTCAGGGTGCCACGACCCCCCGCACTCAAACTGCTTTTGGAAGAAGGGGGAGCAGGAATTGATTCTCCTGATGGCAGCAATGGTCGGACCCGGGTGCTCCCATCACCAGTCCCTGATAACCTCCTGTCCCCAGCCGCACCGACAGCTCAGCCCCACACCCGAAGGCTGCGTGAGTACCACAGCCCCCACAGACACTGCGCTACCCCAGAGCTCAGGAGCAAGGCGGGGACAAGGCGGCTCTGCGGAGCCGCTGGGCAGAGGCACCCCCCAGGTGAGGTTCGGCTGCCCCCCAGCCCAGCGGTGCCGCAAGGGGGCTGGGGGCTGAGCTGGGGCTGCAGCCCCCGGAGTCGGGAGCCACCTCGCGGCCACTGCGGCCCTGGCAGGGCCATGGGACCACGTCCCAGCGGCAGCCGAGGGGCAGAAGCAGCGCAGCCCCGCCGACAGCCGCCATGCGGCACACGGCAGCGCTGCCATCGCGGGCTCCCACCCTGGAGCACTCACCCGGACCAGAAGCACCCAAATCCAGGGTCCCCAGCACGGCGCTGGGGCAGCAGGGCCTACCTTTCACAGAGAGCTGGTACTTCTCACAGGGCGGCCCAGCCCTGGCCCTGCTGGCGCTTGCAGCGGCCATGGCATCACCCCTGTCTGGAAGCAGAGAGAGAAGAGAGCCCTCAGCACCAGTCCCACTGTGCGCAGGAAGCCAGAGCCTCACTGGGGTCCCCTCTGAGGACAAATGTAGCACAGATATTACTGCAAGTGACCCACTTGGTTGGGAGACTTGGCAACGGACAGGCACATGCCTGGTGAACACAGGCTCCCTCTCACTGCTGGTAAATCAGCCTCTCATCAGAGGCAACGGCAATACCGTGCCCAGGGAGACAAACGCTTCCTCAACCACACTGCCATGGCCTGCGGAGATCCAAGCTCAGCTGGGCAGTGCCAGCCCTTTGGACACCTCATTTTGGCGGCTGCACCTCACCCCGACCCAAAGGCTGCTGCTGATTACAGCCAGCATGAGCTCCAAAAACTGTCTGACACCCTGCTCTGTGCTGCTGAGCAGTGACACCAGCCTCGGAACGGTGACACCAGCCCCGGAGCAGCCTGCATGGCCACCACGCAGGGGACCGCTCAGGAAGGACAGCACAGTGACACCAGCAGAACAGAGGAAGGTACAGTCACAGCACGGGGAAGCAGCCACATCCTCATGTGAGCCCGGGTCTCTTAGTGGCAGCAAAGTCCCAAAGGGAAAATCAGTCCCATCTACTCTAACACAGCCTGGGGGGGACGGGGACCGCAGCTGCCCTGAACATAGGGAATGATCACACTGCAGAGCAGTTTCCAAACACAGACCTCCACTTCCTGAAGTGCTCACCACTTCCTCTCTCTCTCCGGCGCCACATCACTGTCACCACAGGCACAGCGCTTCCCCCTGCCCCTTCGGCTGCAGCTCCCCCCTGGAGTCACTCATCAGGACAGGGAGCAGGCAGGAACACAGGCTGCAGCACCCGGCAGAACACGTGGCTCAGCCAAAATGACTGACCAGGGAGCAGAAGGATGAGGTCACATATCACGCAGAAGCACGAGGTGCTCGGTCTGGGACCACAGAGGCAGCTAATGACTCGCCCCATCCTCCTGAGCCTGTGGGCAACACCCCTCCTCTCTGCACTACCCAGGCTGAGGAGCTAGAGAGGATGTGCCTGTGGTGGGTATCAGGGTCACGGAGCAGAGGATCCCATTCTGCACAAGCCCAAGAGACAGTGGGGCAGATGGAGGCATTTGCTGTTCACCTCTGGGCAGGAGAAAAGAGAGTCCTCAAATCCTGTTGTCAGGGGCAGTGACAAGGCCAAGTCTGAGCCTTCCCCACAGCCACCAAAGCCAAGGTCACCCCTCCTACCCAGCCTCAGCTGGAGCATCTGCCAACCAGGAGAAAAACACAGAAAGGAAATAAGACCATCTAAAACATTCCAGCCTCTACAGCTTCCTCCTTGAGGAGGAGTCTCACTCTCATCCCTGGTCTCTCCCCACACCAGCATTAGACTTAACCAAGCTTCATCCCAAAGCCAGGATCCTTATTTAATTCCCTCTCATGAACCAAGGTCTCCACTCTCCAGCCCCACATGACCTGATCTGACCCCCTCAGCACAACAAACCTGCCCAGCACCTCATGCTCAGCCCAGAGCCAGACAGTGCCTGGAACCATCCCTACCTCTGCCTGGGAAACCTCACCTGGCACCACAATGGCCCCTGTCTCGGAGCAGGAGGTGGCAGGATACTCACTAGCACATGCTGGTCCCACCTGCTCACCACTGGGGAGAGCTGACACAAGACCAATTGCACTTCCTCTCACTACAGTTACTCCTGCTCCAAGTATCCCAGCTCACAGATCACCCCAACCTTCCCTTAGGTTATTGTTATTCCTCAGTTTGTTCTGACTCCCCAGCTCTACATCACCACTTACTTCATTAGGGCCATTAAGAAGACCCACAGAACTCAGCCAGGCACAGGTGCCCCTCCTGCACCAGGCTGTGACCAGGCCTCGGGGCTGACCAACAGCAAACCTGTCCTTTGGGGCCTTTCTCACACCACCATTACTGACCTGCACCTCAGGTATTGTGGTAAGGGCCAAGGCCCCACAGCAGGGACCACTGTGACAGCCCTGCAAAGCAGCCTGAATGTCCCATAATACATGAGACACCAAGACCCAGCCACCGGTTCCCTCACTGCACCCTCCCACATCAGACACCATCAGAGATCCGTCCCGTTCGGGCTGGGTCTGTCCTTTCTTCTTTTAAATCTTGGCTCTTCCCAATTTTTCTCCTCCTGATTCTGTATCATTTCTCCGCCGCTTGCTCTTAAGTCCCTGGTCACGTTAGATACCCCTCGACCTCCAGAGAGCACCTCTGTGCTCAGGGCAGACCCCCAGGCACAGCTTTCCACTCTCACCAACCTTTCCCCTCTCCCCCCCTTCCGGAGCCGTGTCCCCACGCCCGCAGGTCTCCCTCTTTCAAAGACCGGGGGCACCTCTCCCCAGCTTCCCCTGCCCGGGCTCCCGCTCCGGTGCCCGGCCTCGCCCCACAGGGCAGCGGACAGCCCCGCGCAGCCCTGCGAGGACACAGAGCGGCGGCAGCAGCCCCGGGACCCTGCCGGGTTCTGCCTCGGGGCAGGTTCGCCCCACACACAGCCGGGAGGAGAAGCGACGGCCGCGGCCGCCGGAGCGGGCGGGAAGGGGCAGAGAGCAGCGGCCAAAGCTGAACTCCACCCGAGGACACCGCGAAGGGCGGGCGGCGGAGGGAGAAACCCTTCCCACGGGGCGCGCCGCCCCGGCAGGGCCTCACCTCGCCACTCCGGTACCGGAGCACGGCCCGCGGCTGAGCGGCCCTGGGCACGGGGCGGGAGCGCGGAGCGGGGCCGAACCGTGCGGGAAGCGAAGCCCGGACCGGTCCGGCTCGGTTCGGCCCCGTCCGTTCCCGTCCGTTCCGGTCCCTTCCTCGTCCCGGTCCCTTCCTCGTCCCGGTCCCTTCCTCGTCCCGGTCCCGCCCCCGTTCCCGTCCCCTCCGTTACCGGCGACGGCTCCACTCCCGCTTCCGGCTCCAGAGTCCACCGTCATATGACACCAACCGGTCACCTGACCACGCCGCCAGGAAGCCGCTGCAGTTTCCGGCGTGCCGAGCGCGGGACTACATCTCCCAGCGTGCAGCGCGGAGGGGCCGGACATGTGACCCTCTGCCCACGTGACCTCCGGGCATGGCGCGCGTGGCGCACGTCGTGGCCGACACCGGCGCGTTCCTGAGCGCGGCC
>JANRGW010025966.1:0-13069 GCA_024733675.1 Psilopsiagon aymara
GTTAAACTTCATCAGGTTGGCATCAGCCCACCTCACAAGCGTGTCAAGGTCCCTCTGGATGACATTCCTTCCCTCCAACATATCAACCGAAACACACAGCTTGGTATCATCAGCAAACTTGCTGAGGATGCACTCAATCCCACTGTCCATGTCATCAACAATGTTGAAAAGCACTGGTCCCAACACTGATCCCTGAGAGACACTACTCGTATTGTTTTTCAACTGGATATTGAGCCATTGAGCACAACTTTTGCGTGCAGCCATCCAGCCAGTTCTTTATGCAACGACTGCTCCATCCATCAAATTGATGTCTCTCCTATTTAGAGACAAGGATGTTGTGTGGGACAGTGTCAAAGAAATCCAGGTGCTTTTTCAACTTCTGAGAAATTAAGAAGGTCATCTACTTTGTCTTGTATTACCTCAAGGTATGAGAAAAAGAGCAATAGTCCTAAAATATCCATTATAGTCAGTCATAGCTATCAAGTAACTCCACTATTTGAGTATGAGGGATTTGGTTTTTGTCACTTCAAGCAGGCAAGTTTAGATATCTTACTCAAAACAACTAGGTGTTTGGGGAACACATAGTCTAATTTTCAAACAAATTCTCCAATATTTTATTTTAAAATGCTTTAGAAAAAAAGATAGATGAGAAGGAGGTTTTGTTTCATGTGACTTTCACTGCTGAGATGCGAAGAATACTTCCTAAAATCATATAATGGGATTTGTGACTGCAAAGATAGCTTGTACACCTTGAGTGATGCAGAGGATATTTATGACTTTCTCATTTCAAGGGTGCATTTTAAGAAAGAAAAGCAAGCAGGCCAACTTTTAGCTAGGTGACTTTTTGCCCCAGGGAACGCTTTCACTTTCAGGAAGCATTTGCCATGGAGAGGTTAAAACTTCCTCATTAGCAGTCTCTTTCTAAGTTACATTACACCAAGACAAGTTACAAAACAGAACTGTAAATATTAACATCTTCCCTTTTGTCAGAAAAACCAACTCAAATAAGGGAGTTGCTGTTTCAGGTGGAGGCTTTTTCCCTTCAAAGAACCTATGAGACTGAATGGTGCTTAATATAAAAAGTCACTAGAGTGTCCCCTGGGAATGGGGCTCTCTAAATACTAGACCAGCTCAGAACTTGTCTTTGAAGACATTCTCTGTTAGATAGCAAAGACACTCAGGGTGATAAGTGTCTGGTAATGTCTTGGATTCTTGCATAAGTTTGATTAAAAAGTTTTCTTCTGGCTGTGCATTTGCAGTCCCCCACAGCTCAACAACTTCTGGTAAGCTGTTTGCAAATCAGATCACAAAAGTGATCTATGTGGAAAATCGGCCTCCAGAAAGGGCATATTATCAGTAGAGGTATTTCATTGGACCATTCAAACTCCTCTTTTCTGGCTGAAGAATGACACCAAGACCTCTCTCTTCAGTGAATGCTAGCATGAAAATCAGGAGTTAAAGCCAACAAAACTGCAAGGATATTATCCTTAGCTGAAAATAATTTAAAGCCCAGAAACTGCTTCAATTAGATTAATGCCTTTTTCTTTCAAATATGGGCTTTCAGTGACAGATATATTTTTCCACTGGTTTTGCAATATTATTTTCAATGAGTTTTCTGATTTTTGAGAAGGAATTTCCAAATAAAACTACCTCTTAGCCTGTACTTCTGTTAAAGTTCTTCTTGGAAAAAGATCCTGGTTCTGGATTTTTCATGCATCTGGCAAATTCCTTGTTTCATCCTTTCCACCGTGTAACGCCTTAAAACATTTTCAATGTGGAAGAGATTAATGATAAAGACTGATTTTATGACTCTGTCTTGTCAAAAAAACTTAAAAATGAGATTTATAACCTTTTACAAGACAGGCTGTCAAAAATTAAGGCATATTCTTTTAAAATAAAGAATTTCCAAGATTATTTTTTTTCTTTTTCCAGGATTAATGTTTTCCAAATTCATACTGAATATAATGGAAAACATAGAAACAGAAAGAAAAGAATTCATGTATCACTTTTATGTACAATTTATTTTATGTCACTTGGCTGTAAAATATGTAATAATAATGACAACAACAATAATAAAATTTCAGAATTACTCTGTAATTTAAAACCCCCTCAAATACAACGAATATTAAAACCTGCTTTACTTCAATCACTACAAAATCTCTAAACAATTTCTACCTTCAAGGACTGCATGGCCCTAATCTTTTCCATTTTTTTGATTAAATCTTTTATTTAAGCAGTGGCAAGTAAATTTCAGGGAATAGCCTGCATTTAATGGCCAGCTGACAAAAATGGATACCTTAAGACACAGTGAGGTTCTAATATTTGGTAACTGATCCCAAAAAAATTATCACACACAACTGTCATTGTGGCTGTTACAAGCTATAAATGGAGTTTTCTTGTGTTTTCGGCAATTTCACTGGATTAAAAGCTTTCAGAAAGCATGATAGCATTAGACCTTATGTACAGATCAGATATAACCTCTGAAAACAGTGCATGCACCATGCAAATATTGTACTTGATTGCTTTCTTTTCTTCACTGCAATTTTTTTTGGGGGGACAGGGAGGGAAAATGGGAGAGATGTGGAAAGAAGGGGGTAGGAGGGGTGTGGAGAAAAGATGGGGGAAAAGAGGATTGCTGTGTTCAAGTAGCTGTCCAAATCCTTAATTCCTCACCTGCAACTAATTTGTCTCATTTGTTGTAAGATGACCCAACTGGTTAAGGTTATCTTACCTAAACCCTGGCCACATTAACTGTAAAAGTTGGCAAGCTGAGCTGGTGTCACCTGGTGTATTTTAATCAAGTGCTGCCAAATTTAGTAAATTACTTGGTGATGGAAATGGTGAGAATATGTGCATGTGAGGGGAAGGAAATAGGGCTGTAAAATATATTATTTTAAAGTATTTTAAGACATTTCCAAGAGCAAATTTTTTTTTTTTTTTTTTTTTTTTTCCTTTACCATAAGAAGGCGCTCCTCTCACGTCTCCAATTCCTTGGTATAGAAAAATGCATATTTCCTTTTTTTAATCTTCACTAAAAAGGCATTTATGCTTCAAACTACAGTAATGAAAAAGAGTAAGAAATAAAGGGAGGAGAACTGGTCTTTAGTGCTCTTTTCTGTTGTTTGCCCACAGAAACCGGACGGTGCATTGTATAAAGTTGCACAACGTGATGAGTGGTTTAGCAAATAAACAGTGCCCTCTGTTGGAGGAAAAGGTCCCTCCTCTACCCAGCTCCGGCAATTTTTTCAGAGGGGGTGCTGCTGCGCTAGTGTATTAGCAAAATATTAGCCACAGTACACTTGTAGGGAGAAATAAATGTCTATAAATGTAAAACTTGGGTCATCACCTAGAAAATAATTCCAATTTTTTATCTAAGATAATACCACAATATTACTGTTACAGGTAGTATAAGGGATGGGGGAGAGGGAGGGTGGGGCAAAAACATGAACAAGATAGCATTTTCTATGGTTAAAAAGGTATGTTCTGACAGAAAATTACACAACAACTCCAGAAACACCTCTCTTGTTTCCAGCCACTTGAATGCTTTAGGAACCTTTCTGAAAGTTAACTTTTTCTGAATGTAAAATCCCTGCAAGACAGAGCATTTCCTCCAGTTAAAGAGATGTTAAGTTTCAGCTTTCCCTTCTCCCCCTCTCTCTCCTCTCCTATCCTGTGGTGTATCGAGACACAGAGGATGACTGTTGATGAGGAGACTCAAATTCAACTTTATTAAAACCAAAGCCTTTTCTATCCCCATTTGCTACTTTCCCAAGCTGCGCAAACATGCTACATTCAATCTCATTTGCCTCTGTAAAAACCTCCAGATAAATAGTCTAATCACAATGCTGCAGACCCTCTCACAACCCGCACATTGTCAGCTGAGACTCCAGCCACACAACATCCTGGCCCATCTCCCCAGGGCTTGTTTTTCAACCTTCCCTGACTTTCAATGCCCAAACTCAACATTCCAGGGCTTGTCAAGCACCAAGGCCTCAGAGCTCATTCCCAAACTGTTTTTCATGCAAATGTCCAGCTGGAGACCAGTAATGAGTGGTGTCCCTCAGGGATCGGTGTTGGGACCAATCCTGCTCAACATCTTTGTTGGTGACACAGACAATGGGATTGAGTGTGTTCTCAGCAAGTTTGCCAATGATACCAAGCTGTGTGTTTTGGTTGATGTGCTGGAGGTAAGGAATGCCATCCAGAGGGACCTTGACATGCTTGTGAGGTGGGCTGATGCCAATCTTATGAAATTTAACCATGCCAAGTGCAAGGTCCTACACGTGGGTCAGAGCAATCCCAGGCACAGCTATAGGCTGGACAGAGAAGAGATTCAGAGCAGCCCTGCAGAGTAAAACTTGGGGTGTTGGTTGATGAAAACATGAACATGAGCCGGCAGTGTGCGCTTGCAGCCCAAAAGGCCAACCATATTCTGGGCTGCATCAAAAGAAGCATGACCAGCATGTGAATGGAGGTGATCCTTATAAATAACAGGTTTATTGATATCCTAGGCTTAATAAAATGGACTCCTTTTTTCTTTATTATGTACTTTTGCCATTCTAGAGACAGAAAGTTGCAGTCAAGGAATGCAATATTCATTGTCAAGACCCTAGAGAACAGGATTACTGTTTTATCAGTTTTCACTAACTCACTTCAGGTGCAAATACAGTGTTTCAGATAGCTCCCAAGTAACACTATTTTGATGTGTTTGCTGCTAATGTTACAAAAAAATTATGTCCACAAGAATCAGCCATAAAGTAAGGACTTGTAAGTTTTCCACATTAAAAAAAAAAAAAAAAAAAAAAGAAAAAGAAAACCCCCACAAACAGCTCCTAAAATCCTGCTTCTTTCCAAGCCTGAATTTCCTCTTACAAGCACGTAAGTGTAGTAGTACTCAGTCTAGTAGTGCAGTGCCTGACTACCTCTTCCATGCCTCAGCCTGGCCTTTCTAATTCAGAAGTCATTAATCAAACCATACAGCACATAAACACCAAATATGTACAAAGCACTGGTAAGATGTCCCAGACACATCAAATATAAAGTAATGTATGTTTTAGAGTAGATCTGCAGCAGACAGTATTCACTTCCTGAGACATCCAGAAGTTTAAAGTTCCCAACAAAATTCTCTCTGCTCTGGAAATCACATATTTGAGCTCTCTATTATAGTTTTTAGGCCATAAATATAGGAAAAAAATCCACCAAACCCCAGTGCTACTAACCAAAAGTTTAACATTATATTCACTCAAATGTTTTCTGGATCTTTATGATCCAGACTTGGATAAAATTATAGCTAGCGTCCCTCCTCCCCTGAGGGAGAAATTCTGCATGGTTCATCATCAGAGTTATCCTCGTAGAGAACTTAGCAAGGAGCTCCCAAACCCAAATTAAATTAATGAAATATATAACTAGACAGCAGGAGAAGGATCTCTAGATCACTTCACCTGCTGTGATAAAAATAGAATCCAGCAGGCTGTAACATTTCCAACTCAATTTGAATTAATTTTAGTTTTCTAATTTGTTTTGAAAAGGGCGAGAAAGCTACAAACTTAATGAGAAATTATAGGTCCACTGCAATCAGTAACAAAACTCCTCTTGTCTTTTTTATGTCCAGTTCTTTATCTCTGCTAATTAAGCTGAGAAATTAGTTTCTTTCTTCATGGATCACCAAGTTGGTTTTGTTAACAAAAGACCTCTCTGTGTCAAGAGTCAGAAGCCAACCTGGAGGAGGATTTCTCTATTATCTCTTTTGGTACTATTCTCCCAGTCCCAGTCAAAATCAAGTAGAAAGACCATGACATAGCATCTGTAGCTGTTGGTAGGTTTTCTTAATCTCCTTTGCAAGGAATATTGTTGATAATTGTGCCCATATTGCAAAAAAGTCTAGTCTAGAAGGGGCAAAGGATGGTCAACAACAAAACTATACCAGCCAGTGTATTTACTGAGTACTGTCTAAAAACATATATGGATACTCCCTGCACTTTTGTTAAGAGCTACATGGTTAAAAAATCATGACTGTCTAATCTGGGGGGACAATTATGTTAGAAATTCTATAGTATCTTTGTTTATATTTTTCAGCATGGATGTAAAGCTGTTAATCATAAAGGTTTATGTATGATTCAGATAATTCTTTGGTTTTGCTATCAATACTTAGCAGCTTTGAGGACTGCACTCTCTTTTTACTAGTTTCCAAAGTGACATAGGCAAAAGAGGGCAACTTCATATAGAGAGATTTAGAATCCTTGTTGTCATGGTAACATACTTCGTGTTATGAGGCTTTTCTGAATATTTTGGCTATTTTAGAATCCTTGCCTTAGCTTAATAGATCTTTAGTGTTCAGATGTTTAATTCAGCTGGCAAAAGCTTTTTGCCCTTTTAATAAAGACCTGCTATACAGATACCAAAATCAAATCATACGTGTGCTTATTTTATTACACTTCCAAATATTTCCCTGAACAGGGGAAGATGTCCTCTCTGTAAGGAAACATTTCAGGTAACTTTCTTTCCCATCTCATAAAGGAGCTACAGCATCTCAACAGGCTTTAATCCTTACCGCTTTCTTGTGGCTGTCCTCCATTTTCAGTTTTATATTTCACTTACATAATGATAAACATTATATACAAGAAAGGTTTGGACAAAGAGCAGGACAAGAATACCTGCAGTCAGATGCCAGTGCTTGGAGAGCTCAGAGCTGAGAGTCAGATGCTGTAAACCTGCTGGGGACTGTTCTCACAGGTAATCCTTGACAAAGCTACTTTGCTTTCTATCTGTTGCCTCCAGGGTCAGACAGAGGCGAAAGCTTCTCTGAGCACGTAGTTACCACTAAAACAATTCTTCACTTATAGAAATTACAACCATCTGTAGGACTGTTACCGCGTATCTTTAGACTAAGCACCACTAAACCCAAGGGCTTTTTAACTGTGACAGTTCATGGTGCATTCACAGATCTTCAAAACTCAGGATCAAAACCTAAAAGTAACTCAAAATTTAAATTCTAACTGGCTTAAATGTGCACAATTGGAATACCTTAGGTTTTAGGATTGACTGGTTCTGTGAAGTAAGTGGAGCTATACTGATGGTGTATCATCTGCCTCTATAGCTTCCCTGTGCCCCACTGATCCCACCTTTAAAACAGAAGTTGTGATTCTCCTGCATCCCTGCCAAGTGTGTTGGGACATCTGGGTAGACAGTGCCAAAGGTAAGCCAGCAAGGCATGGCTTCTGAGGAGAAGGACTGTGTTTTATTTAACCAACTGAAGTGGTTTGAAAGAAAGCTGATTCACTTCCAAGCACATAAGCCTTTATTCAAATCCCCTTACAGAATCATTATTATTTTTTTATGAATGCATATAATTTTTGTCCTTTGCCTTTTCAAGAATATTATCTTCTTTGAAATATAATTGAAATGTAAAATAGCAGTCATACACCATCATATACATGATATTTTGAATGACTTTTTTTTTTTATCTATTTAATTTCACAAAAAAAAAAAAAGGAAGAATTGCAGAGGAAACAAAAGGCTCTTATAGCTAGTAAGAGTGCGAACCATCAACTTCCCAAACCACATTTTCGTAAATGCATAAATTCCAGGATCCTGAAAGCATAAGAGAGAAAATGCAAGCTTTTGCTTAGATCCCCAATATTGCAGCACAGGTAACTGCCACAGTTACCTGGGCACAAATTCTTATCCATTTTGCAATGTATTTGGTATATTTACCAGAGTGTTATGGTTCTTGTCATGATAAATAGAGAAGAGGTAGCTGTGTTTCTGCAGAAAAACTAATTTCAAACTTGCAAAGATTTCTGGATCATATTGCTTGTCACTGCGCCAAGACCTTTAGGCAGACATTACCTTTTTATTTTAAACACAAATGAGTAACAGAAGAACACTGATAAGTATAAATGATTTTCTATTATTTTCTAGTGTTTTTTGCTAATACCACAGATGTCTTATTTTCTTCTCAAAATGCAGGAGAGATCCTAGAAAGCTCTCCATAAGGTCTTGCCATTCTTTCCTTGTGACAACCTAGGCTATTCAGAGCTATCAGCAAATACATTAGTGCTCAGCCTGCACCATATATGATTGTCTTTCCTATTATTGCAAGCCCAGCCACTATATTCAAATTCAGCATTAGTTTCAGAAACTATTTCAAATCTCTCCTGTATATTTCCACAAGAGAAACAGTTCCAGCAATCTCAAAAAGATCAGAGCTGCCATCCTCTGTATCATCTGTGTCTTCAAAGAAATAGGAGCTGCACACCTTCCTTAAGGCAGCCTGGTCCTGAGTGCAGTGAAGAAAAAAAAAGAATTCACATCTTGCTTGAGTAATTAACTCCTAAATGACATACATACAGAACATTAAGTCACAAGGAAGAAAAGATGGGGACAGTTTTAATTCAGTTCTAGTTTCCGGCTAGGTCAAACCAGAAGTCTAATCACTTTCTCCCCATGAATATATTCCTAAAACTCTCGTTATTGCACTATTGCTTCCCCCTAGCTTCCATCACCCTATCGCCAATGGAAGTGACATGTCTGAGTGCGTGCATGTTGAAACCACCTTTTCACAATACAGCAAACTTGAATTTGCAGCTCCTACTGCAGTTATGTGACACAACACACTGATCCACTATAAACTTGATCCATCTCTAAATTAATTCAAATATAGGTTAGTTAACTATGCAGCAGCTGGCTTTGTGAGTGAAGCATCACCTCTCTATGCCATTCTAATTTTATCTGATAACCTGTCCTCCTACACCAAGTAAAAAGGAAGAGCAAACACTGTATTTTGTATCCAGCTAATATGAATGAAATTAATACATGTCCCTGCACAAGATCAGGGGGCAGTAATGATAATTTATCTATGCACAGTGGTAGTTATGAAAGATTGGCAACATAAGGTGTCGCTTCTCAGTTCTTGTACAGTTCAGTTCTAGGGCCAGGTCTGTTTGGCATTTTTATCAAGGATCTGAATGCAGGAATTGAACTCACCATTAACAAATTTGCTGATAACTCCATACTGGGAGGTGTGGTTGACTCACTCTTGATAAATGAAACACCTTGCATCTGAAGTCTCGGTGCTGCCATATTAAGAGGTAAACTTTCTTGTGTTTTTCTAGAAAAGGATATGTAAGCATCTTGATGGCTTTTCCAGACCAGAGATTGTCCAAGTTAGCAAAAGCATCTATGAAATTTTATTAATAATTCATAAAGAAAATCTCCTTTTTTTATGCTATATGTATCACACTAGAGAAAAAAAATGTACAATATTGTAAATGCAGCTGTGTGATCACAGAATCAAATCCTACAGCAGAAGCATGTTTTTTAAAAAGAAAGTATTCATTGGCTTCTTTCTACATTTTCACCTATTATGTTGCAACAGGGAGACAAACTGTGCATTATTCCTGTCACAGTTAGTCCCTATGCAAATGTACAGTATATAGCCCAGTAGTTTAAAGGATAAAAAGTTTAAAAGATAGAAAATGAAGTCAGAAGAATTAGAATCCTGCTTTCCACAATCTAGAGTTTAAATTGTTCAGTCATCAGCAAAGAATCATCCTCTTCATATACAGAATTTTAACATGTTGCTTTGGGATACAAAGCCCCTGGAAACTTAACATTATGGCAGCATGGTTAACCATTGAGAAATAGCTCCTGTTTGTTTCTTCAGAGCATTTGGTTAGATGGCTTTTGATAGAAAGCCCTAATCTGCTTCAGAATTCATACTTTTGCTTTCTCTATTATATTATGGATAGCACAGAACTTCAATGTGTGTTGTATTTCAAACCCAGCTGGCAACTAAGTACCCACACAGCCACTCTCTCACACCCCCTACACCCCACTGGGATGGGGAGGAGAATCAGAAAAATGGTAAAACTCATGTAAAGTAAAGGTAAATAATGATAACAATAATGATGATGATGATGATGATGGTGGTGGTGGTGATGAGAGAGAGAAGAAAAACACAGACTTCTCTCCCAAGAAAAAGTGATGCACAGTACCATTGCCCACCATTCACTTGACCAGTGCCCAGTCTGACCCGAGCAGTGATCAGTGGCTTCTACCTAGCTTCCCCCAGTTTCTATACTGGGCATGAAGTGTTGTGGTATGGAATACCCCTTTAGCTAGTTTAGGTCAGGTGTCCTGTCTCTGCTTCCTCCTGGCTTCTTGTGCCCTCACACACTGGCAGAGCACAAGAGAATGTAAAGTCCTTGATTGAGGTAAGTGTTACTGAGCTACAACTGAAGCATTTGTGTGTCATCAGCATTATTCTCAGACTAAAGCCAGAACATAGCACTGCACCAGCTACTAGAAAGAAAATCAGCACAAGTATTTGTGTGTCAGCAGGGGAACCACCCTACCGGAAGCCACAAGAGGGGCAATGTATGAAAAGCATCAGGACAATGATAAGAAATATTTGGAAAGAGCCAGAATGAAAACAAACAAGCAAGCAAACAAACAAATTATCTATGTTTATCTGTTCTAAAATACAGACATCTTTGTAATCACTAACACCTTCCCATAGACACACAAGATCTTTCGCCAGCTTAGTGTTTTAAACTTGAGGGTGACTAGAGCTAAGCTGCGAAATTCAACCAGCTGCTAAGATGGCATGCAAACAGACCTGTGGTTTTAGCCTTATAGCAGTCTTCTCCAATATTTCACAGATTTGAAGAAGACATAAACATACACTCAGCCTTAAGCAGACAAGGGCAAAGTGCTCTGAAAATCAACTAATAATCCCTTGGGCTGTAATGTAAAGCAGAGCTTATTTTAAAGTGAAGCTGTCAGATGATGCTCAGGTCTGGATTAATGACATGTTTGCAAAATACATTGTTCAGTGCAATCTGTTCTTAACTGCTCTTCAATCTTTAAAAATTCTTAAAATGTACTCTACACCTCTGGAAACAACAGCAGTATGCTAGACTATGAGGATCAGAGAGAGAAAATGGCTTAAACTAATGAATCTAATTTCACTTTTTTGGGGGAGTGGGTAAATCGATATATAGCTAGATCTTCATATCATATGTGCAAGAATAATGTTTACCAAACATGAGGCAGATAGCAAAAGAGCCTACAGTTTTTTCCCTTTCATGTACCTCCAACTCAAGCCAGAAGACAGCTCTTTACCATTTCCAGATATGACATCCAAATGTTACTTAGTGATGGGAAGCTCTTCTATTCCCAATTCGGAAAGCTCCATGTTACCTTTATAACACTGACATTAACAGATCCTAAGATGAATCTGGATCTAGTGCTATAAAAATGAAACATTTTAAATTTCCCACTTCCATTTTTTTAAGAAAACTGCCGATTGGTTTTATTCATATTAATGTGTCTTACTGAATCCATTCAGTCCTCACCGAAGACAGCCACTAGTCTCTTAGATCCAAGAATAGTTTAAATTTGACTAAAGAAGAACACTGGGTTTTTTTTTTTCAATTATACATTATGCTTGGATGTAGTAATATTAAAAAAATGATGAAAGCTGACCAATAACATTGGAAGGAAAAAATTCTTCTCTCAAAGATATTAGCAATAAAGCACTGATCTTAGCAATGCACTTTGCACTTTAAAGCAACCAAGAATAAAAATTGCCTTAAAATCAGCTGCTGCATCTGACAAGCAGGAGCACCTTTTACAGACAGAAGTCATGATCTATCATAAGACACATGCAGGTAGATCAGATTGGCTGTAGATTGACTTCAAGCGAGCCACACATGACAGTAACAGCAACTGCATGTGCAATTCTTTGCAATTCATACTGAACTTTAATTTGAAAAGACTCATCTATAGACTTCTTCTTGAATGGATAGGTGTTTCTTACACATACAGGACCTATAGAAAAACAATTCAATTTATTTCTTTTGCTGTCTCTTGAAGAGTAGTGAATTAATAAATACTCAAGAGAGCTAAAAATGTCAATTTCAGCTACGATTAGGAATAGAAATAATGTTATATTTGCAATATGAAAATCAACTCAGTTTCTAGGTTAAGCATACTGATTTCTCAGCTTCTAAGAAAATATTACTATCAAAGCAAAACAAATAACAAAATTTTAATTATTTAAAAAATACTTGCAGCTGTGCCCTCAAAGACAGTTAAATTATGTCGCTATTAAATTTTAAGGACTATTCCCAAAAGGACTAGGTCTGTATTTCACTTGGCTGGAGTTTTGCCAAGGCTTCATGTGATTTTTTTTAATATTACATTCTTTTTATATTATATTCTTATATATGAAAAGAATATAAGAAGTTTGAGAGAAAATTTATCTTTTTTAATTTACACAATGTTGTAAGTGCTCATATATGTCATTCATATTTATGTTGGTATACTTTCTAAGTACAATTAGGGAAGTCTACAAGCATGTATATACAAGAAACAAATGTCAACTCTCACACAGTGCACAATAATCACTGAAACCATCGTAAAATGGCTCAAGTGGCAAGAAAGACACGAACCATCTATATCATGTAAGTAAACAGAAGAAGCTGCTGCTTAAAAAAAAGAAAAAAAAAGATGAGCGGGTAACAGAGGGAATAAAGCTAGGCTTCAGAAGGAGAGTATGGTGAAAAACCTATAAATGGTCTAAAGATCAGGGAGAGTTCAGGAAAACTAACAGAGAACTGAGGCTGCAGGATGGGAGAATTACAATGAACATTTTCATGTCCTTTGCACTACAAACCATAGAAATGAATAAGCATGAAAGCATGAATGTTCAATATAAATTTAATATAGTTGTGCAAAATAATCCCCAAAACTTCTGTAATGTGGTAAAGAATTAATGTAGAATCCAGTTGACTAGATTCTAGATCCTATATATTTTAAAAATACGTTCAATACCAAGGACATGCTTTATACAGAATTACTTACACATTTTAAATACACCTGTATAAGCTTTTTATTTTTTTCTCTTTTCCCTTTATCTTTTCTCCTTTCTCCTTTCTCCTTTCTCCTTTCTCCTTTTTCCTTTCTCCTTTCTCCTTTCTCCTTTTTCCTTTCTCCTCCTCTCCTCTCCTCTCCTCTCCTCTCCTCTCCTCTCCTCTCCTCTCCTCTCCTCTCCTCTCCTCTCCTC
>JANRGW010025968.1:0-17080 GCA_024733675.1 Psilopsiagon aymara
GATTGGATATGAGGAAGAAATTCTTTACTGTAAGGGTGGTGAGGCACTGGAATGGGTTGCCCAAGGAAGCTGTGGATGCTCCATCCCTGGCGGTGCTCAAGGCTGGGCTGGACAGAGCCTTCGGTGGCATGGCTTAGTGTGAGGTGTCCCTACTCATGGCAGAGGGAGTGGAACTAGATGATTTTAAGATCCTTTCCAACACTAACTATTCTATGATTCTATGAGGCACGGAGCCTGTGCTCCTGCCAACGCAGTCTGCTGGCTCTGGGGGCTGCTGGACTCCGCCATGCACCCCCTCCTGGCCTCCAGGCTCTCCTTCTGCGGGGCTTCCCAGCTCCAGCACATCTTCTGTGACATTCCCCTGCTGCTGAGGGCTGCCTGCAGCAACACCGGCTCCAGCAAAGTGGCAGCTCATGCTGCCAGTGTCTTTGTGGGCCTCAGCCCCTTCCTGTTTGTCATTGTCTCCTATCTCAGCATCCTGACCACCATCTTTGGGATGTCCATGGCCATCAGCTGCTGCAAGGCCTTCTCCACATGTTCTGCCCACCTGCTTGTGGTCACCCTGTACTTTGTAACAGCCAACCTGAACTACAAATGGCCCACCTCTGGCTACTCCCTGGCAGCCAACACCCTGGTCTCTGCACTGTACTGCACCATCACCCCCATGCTGAACTCCCTCATCTACAGTTTCCACAACCAGGAGGTATGGAGGGCCCTGAGGAAGGCTGTGTGGGGATGCGGCACACTGGGCAACCTTGGCAGCAATGCACAAGCAATACCAGGGCTGCCACAGAATGCTGGTGTAGCACCAGTGCCTGTCTAGGGGAAATCTGTGATTTCAGGGCCCCTTGTGCAGACCATGGCTGCTTGTGGCACTCTACCATCACTTGTCTGACCCTCTGCACATCACTGATGGAAAAATGGCAAAATCAAGTGGGGGAGCAAGGCTACAGCTCCAGGATTATGTCTATATATTGCAAGTGTCATGTGCTGAGCTCAGCACAGGACCTTTTGCAGCTGCATTGCCTCCACTGCCTCCAGGGCATGCTGTAAAAGTTAGTTTCATGTGGTATTAGACACGTTCTGGCTCTGAAAAAGGCCATGAGCATTCCCTTGGGGCTGCCCAAGGCACACAGCCAGGCCCTGCAGGGGACAAGGGACAATGTCTATGATTGCAAAATGTGGCCTCTGCAAAAGTGTTGTTACACCATCCTCCTTCCACACATGCTTTGGCACGGAGTCATCTGTCTGTTGGGTTTCTCCAGGCTGCCATGAAAGCTCTGTGGCATTTTGCACATTAGCACAGCAGCCAGTCATTTAAACAGGCCACCCATTATTCTCCATGCTTTGGTCAAACAGCAAGTTATCAGCACTCTGCCATGACCTGGCATTGCTTAAATCCTCACATGAAATGCTTGTTTCACTTTACAGCCACAACAGAATCAAACTGCAGTTGTGAGCTGTGGCTGGGGATGACAGTGGCTGAGAGCTGGTTGGTGGCATGGGGCAGTTGTGACAGTTACTCAGTTTAACCTCTTCCTGCAGGGGCTCTGCAACGCACCCAAGGTCAAATGACCACAGGGTGATGGGGCAATCCCACTGATGGCCAAACCTGCAGGCAGCTGCACAAGGGCCAGCAGTGTCCGATGCCATGGCAGAAGCCAGGCACAGGCAGCCACCAGTGCAAGGGTCTGCTGGGAGGGAAGCTGGCACAGGCTGCACAAGCAGATGGGCCCCCCGCTGCAGCTGCGCCACAAAGGGACATGTGCTCACCTATAGCTCAGTCACAGGAGGTACCCAGCAAAATCCAGTCTGTTCCCAAAGAAGCTACTGGAGAGTCAAAACCCAGGCCCATGAGGCATACAGCTTGCTGGGAACAGTTTGCCAATTCTCAGTACACAACACACACTGATTTTATTCTCCAGGGAAAGAAATGCTTCTGCAGCCCATGTGCTGGGATGGCTGCTGCTCTTAGCCAAACAGGTTGCAAGCCTTGTAGCTGGCTCTACTTGCTATACACCCTTCTTGATTGTACAAAGTTATTAAAAACACCCCTAGTGCAGAGTCTCACTGAGTCTGCTACAACCAGACCTATTCTGGTGAGCACCCTGGAAAGGAACATCAGGAAATAATGGGTGAACTGTATGAGGAAAAAAATTGGGGAAGTAATTTCACAGAGAAAAAAACCTGAAACAGTCAACCCTCAACCCCCCCCAACAACCAATCAATACCCAGGAAATTTACACTAAAATTGGAAGTTTCTAACCTTAATCACAGTGTGTCATGATGGAAAGGCACAGACTGTGATTTTTCATAATATCAAACACTACAGTTTCTCACATGATGCACTCCCCCCAGTGTGTCCCTGATTTATTCCTATTGTGATGGTACTCAAATACCACAAAAGAACAACAACTCCTAGAGTGATATGTTGAGCATCTAGCCTGGAATATACCAGTTCAGGGGATGGCTTCAGTTTGTACCGCATTATTAATGAAACCTGTTTTAAACATTAAAAATTCTCTTGCATCCCACCCGCTTAGCCTTTCCCCACACCCAGGATGAAGGAGGGCTAGAATCAGAGGCCCTTTTCAGAACACAAGGAACCAAGCCTGCAACAGACACAGGGACATGTGCTGTCACAGAATAACCAGGATGCAATTTTAGTCGGTTTATTACTACAGCTATGAGGGAGAGCACAGGAGTGACAGACGCTGCCCGGATGAATTCTGCCCAAAGGGGGCAGCCACAAAGTTTATGTACCTTCCGGTTATGCAACTCACTCTTCCCCAAACAGTGTCAGATATGCAGGATATTGTAAATAACAGCAGCATTCTTCCAATAAGGAGGCTATAGCCAGCACCCTCCAACAAGTAACTAACTCCATTGTTAATTACACTGCAATATTTCTTGACTAATAAGTCATGCAAAGGCCTGTTTAGGTGTAACTATATTACTGCCACACTGAGGAGGCCTGACTTCAGCACAGGGACTCACCCAACAGCATGGAGAACAGGCTGAGCCAAATACTGGATGGGGAAACCTACCTTCAGCATGGACTGCAAAACACGCTGGATCCCTCAGGTTAAAAACAAGCTGTGGGATGGCTCTTCCGGCCCCACCTGCATGTCTATGCTTAGTTATACTGTCAGAGCAGTTAACAGGAAATAGGGCACTGTCTTAAAACTATTCTACTGCCTGTATCAAGCAGCACTTATTCTGATTAATTTGCTAGATTGAAAGGACTTCCCTAGCAGAACAGTCCTCTGATGGGCTGCCTGGATGAGGACAGTAGTTATTAACAAACTCTTTGTTAAGTGAAGCCTTTTAGTATTTTACTCTTGCTCCAAGACAGATTTTCCAGAGTATTTTTTCCTATAAAACAATGTATTTTTTACAGTTCTTTTTTCAAGGTTTACCCCAGAAAATGACAAATTTCCCAACACCATTCTTGGCACTCAGAGGAAAACCAAGTGAGTAATCTCCTACCCTAGCAACATCATCCCACATTTTCATTGAGCCAGCACACACTTTTCTTGTTTAATGGAACAGTTCACTACAGCCAAGCTTGTGTCTGTGTACAGGAAAAGGCAGCAGTGTTCACTGAGATAGTGAAAAGTTCCCAGGCCCCAGCCCTGAAATTTGTCCGGACAGACCAGGCTCATGCTGCTTGTGACCATAGGCAGGTTTGCCCTTCATGGTCCTCTTTTCCTTGACCCCAGGGTAGGATAAAATCCAGGGCCCCAGCAACTTAAAAGGGTCCCATAGCTTATGTCTCCTTTGCCTTGAATAGATTAGAGTTGGTGCTTCTTTTCTGTGAATGGCCCCTTTGGAAACAGGAGTGGACATTGCTCTGTTTGCAGTTTGACAATGTGGGACAGCCTAGGTAGAAAAGATGTCTTACACTGCACTCACATGCACTCAAAACATCCCACCTTTCCCATCTGGAAGTGGAGGGGAACCAAAGCCCTTTTGGGCACAGGCTGAAACATTCCCTCAGGCAGTGTGGGTTTGTTTCTTTTTATTTTTTGCATTCAGACACCCCACGCCAAGCCAGATCAAGCCAATAACATGCAAAAGCCTGAAGCAGAGAGATGAAAAAGTTTGGACAGAAGCTCCTTGGACAATGCTGGTCTCACTGGAGAAGCCTCACATAATTTGCTGGAAAGAGGCCTACTTTGCCCCGGCACTGCCCCTGCCACCAGCCTTCATCTACCATCTCGATGTGTGTGATTATGTCATCAGCATCAAAATAAATCTCATCATCTCCATCTGCAAAAATTGTTCAGAAAAGATAGTCACATGCAGAGATAACCCAGAAAGAGCTGGATTTACATACCCCCACCCTCAAGAGAAGAATATAGAACAAGCATTCTGATAACCCACAGCGTCCATCTCACTCAACCCCCATCAAACAGCACAGATAAACCAGAGAAGGAGTAAGACTTCACATATGAAAGGTGAAGCTTCTCTCTTCCCAAGTCAGGTTCCTTTCCAAGAGGAAGAAATTTAAGCCACCCACGTCTAAATCACCACTGCTGATGGTGTAAGCCATAACCTCCCTGCCTCACACCCCAGCCAGCTCCCAGTGCCTCTCCCCAGAGCCTGGATGGCAAACCCACCTCCTTGGTAATCATAGAGAGCCACTGCGCAGGTGCCAGAGTTCTCCATATCATAAACATTGTCCATTTCCCCTGCAGAAGACAGGATGGGCAGGTGAGAAAGAAGCTGGAAGCAGCCGTATAGGTCTGGTCAGTGCCACCTTCCACTCAGCTGTCAGCCTTTGGGGCAACAATATCCAACCACATCCCTATCAACAGGGAGAAGTTTACCGTGGCTCAAAGCACGGTAGGACTTCCCTCCCTTCTGCAAGGAGAGAGGGGGGGTTCTGATTCTTCATGTTCCTCTCCCAAGAAAAAGGCTGTACATTAACTCCAACCTCTCCACTTACCATCTCTACTACCAGTAAAGCTGCAACAGAAACATCAACAGCAGCCCATGCAGTTTGCTTATGTGCTTGGAGGAAGATCATCCTGCACTCCTTATATGCAGGAGACATCACCAGATTAGGTCTAATGAGACTTGTGAGCAACAGGCAGAATTCAGAGAGCACCTCCAGGGCTCAGTGCAGCACCAGCAGTCACTTGCCAGGAGTCACTGCTAGGAGGCAGTGCACCAAGAGCATTAGTCCAGGTCAGCTTCTCTAGAGCTCTCTGGTCCTCCTGCCTGAGCACTGCTCCATCAGAGATACTTGCTGCCTGGCTCAGAACCCCATGCAGCATCATCATGGGCTGCTACCCTGGCCACAGACTTCAGGACACAAATTCACTCTGGAGTTTGTCCCATACATCCAGTGTGGTTAGCAGATAGATAAAAGCTCCCCAAGACATGGGCTCTTCCATTAGTACTCACCAACAAGGAGCTGGCTCTGGCTGGGCTCCTCAGAAAGGATGTTCTCATAGTCCTCACCTCTGTCTCCCCCATGGTCATAGACGGCATCCAGCTTTCCCAAGGAGGCTGGCAGCTCCTCATAGTCAGCACCTCCACTGGTACTGTCACAGTAGTCAGAGGGCTCTGGCAGCTCCTCATAGTCTTCACCAGCATCCAAACTTTCTCTGTAGATTGGCTGATCCTGGCTGGGGTTCTTGCACAGCTCTTCGCCCAGATCTGCTGGCCTTGGTGGCAAAGTGCGTGGTGTTTCCTCATCCTTCTTTTTTGTCTCCTGCCATTAAATGAGAAAGTGACATCGAGGTCACGTACAAAGTACCCACTGCAGGCAGCTCTCCCATGACTGCACAGCACCCAACACAAGGGAGCCTGCTCCACTGCAGGTGCTTTTAGTGCTACCATTACACAAATGGAGCACCATCTTCTGGACAAGAAGGTCTGTGCTGAACTGGTGCCTCAGATTGCTGTACAGGCCCTCATGGCCCATGTGTTTGAACCTCTCTCACATATCTAGCTGCAGCTCACTGCACAGCCACTGCACTGACCCAAGAGCTTGTCTCATGGTGTAAGGTGCTGTGCAGCCATGTCCCATCACCATCCCAACATTTTCCCCCGCACTCCTTCCAAAGCCTCTCCCATGCTGCAGCTGCACCCCATTTCTTCCTGCAGAAGTTCCCATAAAACACACCCCCTCTGAGGTGCAATCCCCACTGCCTGCTCCCCTTCCTGCCTCATCTGCCTTGGAACCTCTTCTTGTGACACAGGTCTGTCTTGGTCAGCACTCCTGGGCACCCTTGCTGGCACAGTGGCAGGGGCTGCCTCTGTGTGATCCTTCTCTCTCTGTGAGACTTCCTGATGGAGAAAAGTCTTAAGATCCCCTCAATCCCTTTGAATGAAATCCAGAGCAATGTCCATTCCCAATAGAGCAACTCAGAAAATTCTCCTTCAGCTGAAATCTGTTCCAACTCACATAAAGCTGCCCTAGGGACTGAACACCAGGAGGCCTGTAACCACCATGGGGTCAGCAGAAAGTATGCTCAAGGAGAGAACGCATCAGGGAGTGCTTTTCTGGTGAAACCTCATCTGCACACTGAATGCAGAAACAGCACAGCGTAGAAGGAGGTTGTGTAAACATAAAGTTTAGGGTACAATCTCCAGTTTGTAAAACCCTGAATGCAGACTGGTGGGATGGTGATACTGGGGACATCTGATTGAAGCAGCCAGGGCCAAAGCACAGGAGGTTATGTTTGCATGCAGACACATTCTGATCTGTACGGAAAGGAGAAATCCAGTGACAGTTGTGAAGCTCAGCAGCAGTTTCTGGCAGTCGCAGGGAAGCAATTTAGGCAAGAGATTACTGTAGAGAGATCAGGTAAAAAGGATATGGAGCTACATGGCCCTGAGGAGAAGTCTGCTTTGCAAGCCTTGAAAGAAGATTGCGTGGAGATCTCATAGCAACCTTCCAATATCTGAAGGGGGCCTATAAGGATGCTGGAGAGGGACTCTTCATCAGGGACTGTAGTGATAGACAAGGCATAATGGGTTCAAACTTAAATAGGGGAAGTTCAGGTTATATATAAAGCAGAAGCTCTTCCCTGTGAGGGTGCTGAGGCGCTGGCACAGGGTGCCCAGAGAAGCTGTGGCTGCCCCATCTCTGGCAGTGTTCAAGGCTGGGTTGGACAAGCCTTGGGCAACATGGTCTAGGGTGAAGCGTCGCTGCCTGTGGCAGGGGGGCTTAGAACTGGATGATCTTAAAGTTCTTTCCAACCCAACCCATTCTATAATTCTGTGATTCTGTGACATGTCAAGACAGCCATGGCTCACCTTCCATCGAGCTGCCAGGCACTCCCGAGCTTGCCGCCTCACTCGGTCCTCCTCTGCCTGCCTTCTCTCCTCCTCTGCTGTCTTAGCCATGTTTTCAAATCGTGACCGCAGGCTGCTGGTGCCACTGGAAGCACCTGTGGAGAAGGCAGCAGACAAAGTCTGCTCAGTGACCCCCTTCTACACCCCAAGCATCCAGGAGAAACCCAGACCTCTGCTCTCCCAGAGCAACTTGCAGCCCAGCCACCCTGTCCTGCCTCTTAACACAGGTCAAATCTACATCCCACCACAGCATGTGCCTGCTAGTGTGCTGCCACAGAGGTACCATGAGGCCCATCCACAGCTTCCCACAAAGCCCAGGACTGGTACTCAGTTGTCTCACCTGTCTCCAGTGGTCTCGTTTTCTCATCACAGGAGGTGGGAGCAGCCATCTCACTGAAGCCAGCAGCACTCTGCAAGAGGAAGTGTCCAGCAGATTAGGCAGGGCCAGTGCTCAGTTTCCCTACTGAGTTTGGCTACTGGTGTCTAGAGGCTTTGTTCCCAGCTGTGCCTGTCTTCATCTGTACAACTGCTACGCCCTGAGGAGGCTGCTGGCTGTATCCTGCCCTGCTCTGAGACAGTCTGCTGCCCTCCAGCCAAAGACAAGAGCTGTTCCTGTTGCAAACAGAGGCACTCAGGAGGGCTGAAAAGGCTGAGTGGAGCCAAATAGAGGAGGCTGCACACTGGCAAGACAAGTGCTGCTTGGAACAGCAAGAGCTGGCCATTCAAGGCAGAAATGCCCACTGCAAACATCACAAAGAGCTGATCAGATGCCTGGCAGTCTACTACTTCCTGAGGTCCAGGGCCCCAATGTCCCTGTTCCCCGCACTCCCAGAGGTATGAGGCATGGAAGCACTTCCCTATTGGATGCAGAGCTGCAGCTGCCTAACCATGAAAAACGTGCCCCTTCAGCGAGTTGCTGCCTGCAGTATGTGCATTACAGAGGCAAAGGCTGGAAAACATCCAAGTGAAAACCTGTGTGAACACCTGAGATACTGCTGGCTTCATAAGGTGTGAAGAGATGCCTAAAGTGGTAATAGCGTCGATGGGGTGTTTGCAGCAAAAAGAAAGTGTGACACAGTGGCTTAATCTACTTTAATGAGAAAACTATTTAATAAAAAAAGGAAAGTGTGGGTAGGATCCAGCTTTCAGACTAATACAGCCACATTCAGGGTTCTACTTGCAGGTGTCACCAACAGGGTTGTTGGCAAGCTCCTGCCAACCCCGTCCCCGGTTCTGTTAAGATTTGCAGGCTGATGACTGCACCCTGTCTGAGATTTAGCCAGCTGAACAGACCCCAAGAAACTCCTGGACAGGACACAAAAGCTTGCAGAAGGTAACAACAGAGAAACTGATGAGTTACAGACAACACCATGAGTAATGGCCAGATTTCACCAGTAGTTGAGAGGAGGTGTTATGGGGCCAACCACTCACACACAAAGCTGCACTAGCTGGTGAGTAGTACAAGAAGATAAGGAGCCAGACACTGGAGAAGCCATGGATCTGTGTAAGGTTCAGAAGAGACTGGGAAGGTCTGCATGTTGAGGGACCAAAGATTCAAGCCAGCTTCTGGGAAGCCTCATTTACGTCTGGGTGTGACATCTGCTAACAAACATTACACCTTATGTAAGACAAGAGAAACGGCAGCCTTAGCGGTACCACCTCACTGGAGGTACTCCAAGGCAAGAATCACTCTGTATGCTTATCATTCCCTGCATGATCATCACCTGCCACTCAGTGCTGGGGACACCAGATGGGCCTTCAGTCTGATCCAGCACCTCTCCTGTGTAAGAGACAGTTCCTGCCCAGTGCAATAGCCCGTGGCCTCTCCGACTTCTCAAAAGGCTGCCCTCACAAAATTTCATCTCCAAGGAGCTACCTCAGCTCATCCTGTCTGAACTGGTACTGAAGGGCCTGCAGGAGTGACAGCAAAGAAGAGAGAACACTCCCAGTATCTCACACAGTACTAGATATCCAAGAGGGGACAGCTCAGAAAGCTCTTTGAGGCTCTGCTATTAAATCCGGCCCCAAAGCAGGTCTATGACTCTTCAGGCTGAGAGTTCAATGCTTCAAGAGCTGCTGACAATGGAAAAAAATTCCTTCCTTGCATTATAGTCTCCCTGGGCTCACATGGTATCCATCTTCCTCTGCACTCTGGTATTCACACTGGGCCAGGTCCCTCATCCCTGCAGCAGCTGTGCTCTGTGCAGTGAGACCTCACTACATCTGGCAAGTCTCTACCCTTCAGCAGTGCAATGAGCACTGACTAGCAGGAAGCAATTGCAGGCTCCAGTATGCAGTCTTACCTTATCTGCTCTGTCCTTCTGGATCCCGTAATGACCTCCAAATCCCTTGGCACAGTCTGCATGGAAAAATAATGAGGTATTGTATAATATTTTACATTGAGTGCACCTCTGACTTCAGTTTGCTGTGACCAATGATATGTGTTAGCTTTGTCTGAATCTTGTCATATATGGAACTAAACATAATACATGGAAAATGCTCTGGGCAGTAGCTTGTAAGACTAATTCTTCATTTGCTGAAGGTCAGCAAAGGGCACAGATGTTCAGTGGTGTACACTGGCAGATCTGTTTCCAAGGCACTGGGGTAAGAAGCCAGTCCTGCCATTTGTGTGCAATGTTGACTTGATCACTGAAGTTAAGCACACAGTCAAGCCTTTCCTGGAACCTGCTTTGCCTTGTTCCCATGTGCTCACCTGCTCAATGAATTTATGGTCAGGAATGTACCTCCCAGAGAAAGCACAATATAGTCTGTGAAGCCTAATTCAGAGACTTGCACTGATCCAAGCATGCACCTACTCTGGTTGAGTTTACCCTTGTGCTTTGAGGATTCACAACATACTGTACACATTCAGTTTCCAGCAGCTGGATCACTGTCAAATACGAAGCACTAACTCTAGGTCTGTGTGTGCTTCCAACACAATCACGTTGCGGCCTCTGCCACAAGTCCTACCTGTTTGGGACGTGTGGGGCTGCACTTCCTCTTGATGGTCCCAGCCGAAGGCACTCTTGTCCTGACGATCTCTCTGGACCCCAAACTTCCCACCAAAGCCCACAGAATAGTCTTCAGCCACAGGGATCCAAATCATGGCATGGAAGAGAACAGGCAAGGGAGGGAAAGAGAAAAGTGGCAGCACTGTGAGTTGAGGCTTTTCTCACAGGGGCAACAGTTTTCCCTTGCTAGGATTTAGAGAAAGACATGGAGCAAGGTGAGACTTCCCTACTCGTGGCTGCAGCCACAGTCCTTCCACTTCCCTGGGACATGTTACCTGCTATTAACCCCTGGGTCTCCCCTGCACCCTTCCTTTGGTGACATACTGCCCAGATCCCTGTGCCCATAGAAACCTGCTGCTCCTCTTCATTTAGCTGGAACTTTTCCCAGCAGTCATGCCCCAGGTAATGGCTTTCCTCACCTGACTGAGCCCGCAGCCCTTCCCCCATTCATGCAGCAGGTTGCAAACACCAAGCACAGCCCCAGCAGCACATTCCTGAGCTCAAGTACTGACACTGTCTGATGCACAGGGCTCCCCCAGCTCACCTTTCTGAGAGTCGTGCTTCTCTGCCTGGCTCTTGTAGTCGAATCCCACCGCTGCTTTGTCCACCTTATCCCTCTCCAAACCATAACGGCCACCAAAACCCTTGGAGTAATCTGAGGTGGTGCATGGAGTGAAATGCTGCCCTGAGCACTGGGCTAATGAGGGAGGGGGTAAAGATGGGACACAGTGGGAAGAAGCACCAGGGAGGAGGAAGAACAGCAGGGATGATGGAAAATGCTAGAAAAAGCAAGGAGTTTGGAGGGGACAGAGTAGATGGCAGGCAGTACCATGAGGGCCATTAAGGTTGAGAGCCCATGAGAATGAGTGCCCAGGGCAACTGTGGGTTATGGCAGCAAGAGAGCCTGAGGGCTGTGGGCAGCAGGAGATACAGCAGGCTGAAAGGGCAAGGAAGAAAAGCAACATGGCAAGGCCAGTGGGGGCAGCAGTAGGAGCACAGCCACCCAAGGATTCAAAGCCAAGACAAGATTTGGGCACTGACAGTCTGGACATCCACCCACTAATGCAACACCAGAGTGAGGATTTCAGCCTGTGGTCTGCCAGTCTCTTGAAAAGGTCTGTGCATAAGTATATTGAGCCCTTGAAAGGACAAAAGATGGCAAAGTTTTGTTGTACAGCTTACATTTGCTATAATGAAATCTCAGCTTCTACAAGGAAACCACTGACTGGAATCTGCAGCAAAGGCTGAAACCCACTTTTCTGCAGACGTGCTCCAGCTCTCCCCCTACACTGTCTCTGAGACACTCGACCATTATGTGACAGAGGCATAGCACATCTTCCTTATACATCTCCTTTCCCATCTGCTAAACTAGTAATGTATTAACTGCTTCAGCTGTGTTCACTTACTCTCCAAGGACTGCTTGTTATTATTGTCCGAAGAAATTTCAGCCTCTATCCTAGCTTCTGGCTGCATAGACACCTTCCTCTCAGAGGACTGGTCTGACAGCTCTCTTTCCAAATCCTACCCTTCTGAAGAAGTAAATCACAGTTACTTTTCTGTTCCGTGACCCTATTCTTACAGGTCTGCATTTCACAGGAGTTGAGGATTCTCCAGCAAATTCAGCCTTATCAGTTCATGAAGACTGATCTACAGAAATAGGCATGAAAACATTCTGCATTCAAGAAGGGCTGTTTCATGGCAGCTCAGTCACTTAAGGATGAATCTGTAAGTCCCAGAAATTTCTTAAATTTTCCTCAATTAAACCATTATTTACCCACTAGGCCACTATAAAATGGACTTTTTAGGATGCTGCCTTCAGTGAATACAGACTATGACTGTTACCTTGATGATGGGGTTTCCAGGCTGGACACATTTTTATGAAAAACAATCCAAAAACCTTCCCCTATTTCTAATATTTTAATTTTGTCCTGAGTGGTTTCTGTGGTTTTAAACAGCCTGATGAATTTCTGTGTCCACAATCTAGTATATGGGAATGCATTAATGTAGCACACCTGCATGTAATTTGTTAACTTACAATCAACCAAGAATGCCTCAGTACATCTTCTTTCTTTTATAGTTTTCTCTGAAATGAACAGTTCTTTTTCTGGTAATGCAGTATTCCTCATGTGTATCAGAAAATGGAACAGACCTTGCCTCTAATCTTCTCTTGGTTGCAGAATGTTTAAAACATTTTTAGCTTCAGTTGTTGCAATGAAAATGCTTAATGAATTGTAATGGTGTAAGCCCAGCCAGTAACTCAGAACCATGCAGCTGCTCTCTCATTCCCTTCTTTCTTCCTGCCCTGCTACCAGAGGAATGGGAAGGAGAATCAAAAGAATGTAAACTCCACAGGTTGAGATAAGAGCAGTCCAGTAATTAAGGTATAACACAAACCCACTACTGTTACCACCAGTAATAAGAATGATAAGAGAAATAACAAGGGGAGAGAATATAAAACTAAAACGGGAAAAGAAAACAATAAACACAAGTGATGCACAATGCAATTGCTCAGCACCCACCAACCAATACCCGGCCCAACCAAACAGTGATCTGGGCCTTCCAGGTGACTTCCCCCAGTTTCTATCCTGGGCATGACATGCTGTGGTATGGAATACCCCTTTGGCTAGTTTGGGTCAGGTGTCCGTCTCTGCTTCCTCCCGACTTCCCATGCCCCTCTTCACTGGCAGAGCATAAGACTGAAAAAGTCCTTGATTGGAGTAAACATTACTCGGCCACAACTAAAACATTGGTGTGTTATCAGCACTGTTCTCTGACTAAAGCCAAAACCATAGCACTGAACCAGCTAATAAGAAGGAGAAAAGTAACTGTTACTGCGGAACCCAGGACATAAATATAGCTGCTTGTATGGACACGTCGAAGTTGGCCGAATCATCTCCAGAACTGTGCACAAGTTTGGGTGCTGTGCAGGCTTTTGTTCACATATCTATTGTTGTGACGTTTCTTATATGCCACTTTTTCAGAAACCACTTCTCATGTCCTAAAGTGCTTGGGTTCCCTCTAGAGCAGCTGCTCAGAAGGACTTTTAGACAAAAGGAAACTTCATCCCTCCATCGGAAGTGCATGTGGGGGTGTCTTCCCTGCTCACTTATGACATGGTTTCTGTCAAAGCAAAACTAGAGATAAGTGGAATACACAACAGAAGAGTGGTGACAGGATAGCAGGAAATGGGGCTGTAAGGGTATCTAACTGGGAAAAGGAATCTTAAACAAGTGACAGGACGGGGTAACAAAGGAGACTATGCCACAGTGGACAGCACAGATACTGGGAGCAAAAGAGAAGCACGGAAAAGTGACAAGGGTCTGCGTGTGCCCATGGACTTGCCTTTCTGGGATGAGTGTTTCTCCACCTCACCTTTGTATTCAAAGCCCAGTGCTGACTGGAACAAGAAGGGAAGGAATGTCAGTGGTCCTGAGGGCCAAGCCCAGGGGCCAGGCTGGGACCTTGGGACCCTGGTCCCTGTCTTGTAGTGGCTGCTCCTTGGCTGGTACAGGTCTCCTCAGCCTCTCACACCACCCCTGCTGTCCCTGTAGCAATGTGCCCAGGAACAGGCCCTTGCAAGAGCCAATGCACTCCAGGGAAGAGGGCCACAATCCTGACCCCACAGGCAAGGTGCCTGGGCAGCATCTGATGCCAAGATGTGCACAGGAGGGGCACCATCCTGCTGTCCCCATCCAGTCCTGCTACTGCCATCACTGTGCATGGCACAGCTTGGGGCTTTGGAGATGCAAAACACCACAGTCCCCAAGACAAATGCAGTGATGCCTGGATAAGACATTCGAAAATGTTAACGCACACTGGAGAATTAAATCGTCACAGCTGCCCTACAATTTGTCCTAAATCACTGTCCTGCACACAGCAGGTGAGCTCCTTGCTTCAGTGGAGGCCTGGACCTGCACCCACCGGCCCTCTGAAAGCTGCAGCCACAATCCTGAAGGTAGGACTGTGTTTTAGGGGCAGCACTGAGGACAGATCACTGCCCTGTCCAACACACCTTGTCAGCCCGGTCCCGCTGGACTCCATACTTCCCGCCAAAGCCTTGGGCTGCATCTGTCTGCGAGGAGTGCTTCCCAACATTGGCAATGTACTCGTGGCCCACTGCACTCTGAGAAGAGAGACAGCATGACATGAACACCCACGGGCAGACTGGCAGGGTAGACAGAGACACAGGCATCACACAGCTGCTCTGCCCCACTGCCAAGGTACTTGCAGTCACAATGGGACAGGTCCAAACTGATGGTTTGGTGCTGGTGGTGGCGATCCCTTCTGCCCAGCCTTTGCCACTACCAACTGTGCACTGAGACCTGTGATGCAGCTTCAAGGGCAACCATCACATACAGCTGCCCCCACTGCCAGCTCATCATGCTCACCATGGGATTCTGAATACCTGCTTCTCCCAAAATGCCAACGGAGTAGAGTCATGGACAATCACATGAGGCAAACACAGCTGAATACCCATAGGCAGCAGGGCTGGTGCCCGCTCCCTGTCTGAGGGTCAGCACATATGGCTGGGATCACCCATTATGCCTAACATAGGGCAGGGGGTCCCACTGCTCCCTGTCAGAGGTGGCGTGGCCAGGAATTGCTCACACTCCTGGGAGAGGGGCCAGGGGCTGAATGATTGCAACATCCTGGTGAGAGTGGATGAACACTGAGGAGCTGCTCAGCAAAACCAGCCTCACTGGTCCAGCAGAAGGGTCTGAGCATGGCTGGTCCATTTCTGCCTCCTGGAAATATCTGTTTCTCACCCTGCCATCCTGGCATCATGCATACCCACAGCAACCCCATATATCAAATGCTACTGCAATCTTATCACTTCACTTCCAAAACCAAGTAAGTATTAAATGCTGAAAGGTACAGGAATAAGATTGTGACTATCAGAAACATAAACCAGATGTTATGTGAGAACAGAGAATATGATCTAGAGCTTCACTGTGGAGAGATATGACAGAGGTCTGCAGTGGAGAACATGACGAGAGAATTACTACTCTTTAGTTCTCCCCACCCAAGTAAGGAAGTACCTAATTTCATTGTTATGCAGCAGGTTTGCAAAAAGCCACAGAAAGTCCTCCACAGCTAAAGGGAGTGTTTCAAGGAAGTTCTAGAGACATAGTATACAAATGGGCTCAAACAGATCCTGAAGACAGACTATGGGCTAGCTAGACGTGCAAATGTGCTCAGCCATGACATTCTCTCCCTTCAGAAAACAGGGACGCTTTTTCCTTTATGAGAAGAAGACTTTTCCATTGGGGCCAAAGGAAGCCCTCTGTTACCTTATCCATTCGGTCTCTCTCTGTTCCAAATTTGCCCCCATAACCATAGGAAGCCTTGGGGCCAGTCTCCAGCTCCTTCTTCTTGGTGACTTCATGTTCCTCTGACACCTTGTTCCTCAGCTGATGGATGCTGGTGAGACAGAGAGTAAATCACTGTGGGATTGCGCAGACCCATGCAACCAGGTGGAGCATCCCAGCGCCAGATAGAGGCCAGCACAGGACAGGATGTAAACTTACTGCCAGCTGCAACCACATGCCCACACACCAGGCCCCTCTGTGTGGTAGCCACATATATACACCCACTGCACAGGAGCAGGACAGGCTGCTACCCTAGGGCTGATGATAAGACCCAGAGCCGCAGGCTCAGTGAGTGCATCCAGCTCCCAGCCTGCAGACCTCACTCAGGGCTACACCCCGTCCTCAACAGGAGACCACACTTCCCTGTGCCCGTGTGCTGCACTGGCCACGCTTTGCGAAGCACTACTGGGATGTGCAGGGAAGTACTGGGATATGCAGGGAGCTGCTGGATAGGGTCTGGTTTGGCCACGGAAGGTGCACGAGATCTTTGCCGGGGGGGGCAGCCGCTGTCTGGACATACGGAACAGCTCCTCCCGCAACACACAGGCGCCCTCCGAGCTGTACCCGCGGAGCAGCTCCAACCCCCACCAGCTCCCGCGCAGGCCGCAACCCCAGTCCCCTCCCCCTGAGGCCAGGTCACCGTCGGGCTGCTCCCCGCGCGAGGCCCCCAGAGGCGGGGCCCCGGCGCCGCTCTTCCGCCCGCCCCGCCGCGTATCGGCCCTTATTTGGTGGGTTTCGGCCGGCGGGGCCGCTCGCTCCGTGGTTCCTCGCGTCCGCCGGCGCTTACTCGATGTGCTCGGCGCGGCCGGAGCCCTCGACGGTTTTCGCTCCCCAGCGCTGCTCCTTCTCGGAGATGTCGTTCTGCGGAGCGAACCGCAGCCGTCAGCGGGCCCGCAGCACGGGGCTTCGGCCAGCACGGCTGCGCCTGGCTCCGGTCACGGCTGGCGGAGCCGTGCAGGGCGCTCAGCGGGGCTGCGAGAGGCTCCATCCCTCCTGCTTGGGGAGGAGCTGGGAAACGAAACCGCTATGGAGATGAACTGTGTGGGAAAATATGGGGAAAACGCTGACGCGAACGTTTCACTCAGATCTGCTTGAGTTCTGCCTCAGCTTTGTTTTGAGAGTGCTTGTTTTGTCCACGTTTGGGGAGGTCTGGGAATTCATTTGATGAAGCATCAGTAAAGATAAAGCTAAACATACGTATATACAGAATAAAATCTTAAGACAAAGACTTCTTCTGTGCAGGCTTATTTTAATGCCTCCACAAGTAGAAAAAGTGAAATAAAACCCAAAAATACTGGGAGCACTGGGGTGGGTGTGTGTGTGTGTGTGTGTGTAGGGTGTGTTTAATTAATGACTTGGAACTTAGAGGATGGGACTTGCTTTTTTGTC
>JANRGW010025969.1:0-15294 GCA_024733675.1 Psilopsiagon aymara
CCGCTGTCGGCTACCGCAGGGCTGGCGGGGATGCCGCCCGGCTCCGCTCCGTAAGCAAGACGGGGCCGCCCCGGGGGTCCCGCACGGTGCCTCCTGTGAGCACAGTCGCCGAGGGACGCGACCCTGGCCCCACGCTGCCCGCCGCGCTCCGCGGCCCCCTCCCGCAAGATGCAGAGGGTACCCGCAGCCGCCGGTGCGGCCGGGGACAGCCCCACACGTCCTGGCGGCGGGGACCCCCGGGCCGGTAACTGCAGTTAAATCTTGAAGGAAGAGATTACGGGGACGGGTTCAGGGAACGACGCAGGACACGAGGCCGTGCTGCTTGCTCTTGTTCGCCTTATTTCAATACTGCTGCCCCGTCCTCTCAGCGGACCCACTCAGCCCCCGCGCTCGATAGAAGAGGTGTTTTTTGAATTACTTTATGCCCTGTACTTCCACTGCCTTCCCAGATAACCTGTTCCATATGTTTACTGCCGCTTGGACGGAGCGGTTCCGCACGGATTTTCCTGGTTTCTCCGGCTCAGAACGACGCCCCTCGCTCAGTGCAACACGAATGAGCTGGATTTCATCCCATGGGCTCTCCCCGGCCTCCTGCCGCCCAGGCTCCTGCTTTTGTCTGCCCATCTTTTGTCTGTCTTCTCTATTTAGATCACAAGGTATTTTCATGCCAAAGTGCTGATTTCTAACGGCCGAAACAAAAAGGGCCTTTAGAGCAATTGTAATAAATAACGAGGAGAGCAATTATGAGTCAAGTGAGAAGAATTTGGGCCATATTCAAGCGCACACAAATCCACCTCGGATTGTTCAAACAACCTCACCTCCGAGACCAGCGTGCTCATAAACAAATAGCACGCATAGAATTAATTATCATCTCCCTCCCACACCTTGGTTTTGGGTTTTTTTCGTTTAAAATAAACCAAAACTCACTAATAGTTGTAAATATTGAAACTCTCATCTCCATCTGTGCGCTGGTCAGGCTCAGTGAGGTATGGAGCTGGTGTCATTTCCCAGAGCAAGGAACTACCTGTGATCATGTCAGGATTTACAACCTTATAACCTGGTGAAACATCAGCCCCGAGGTCTCTTGTGTGATGGGCACGGGCGGCCTGAGGATCCCATCCCGAACCAGCCCCCGAAGGGGGTGTGTATATATATACACACACACATATTGTATATATGTGCATATATATATATGCAGTGTATGTATATATACACAATAAAAAATAACCTTTCAGCAAAAAGCTCCTATTGTAAGATTTTGATGCCACACTGTGAGAAAGGATGAACTCCCTCACCCACTGTACTCACAGTCGATAATTTAACTCGTTGCAAAGCAAATCCGAGAGTTAAAAGTCCATCGGACAACGGCTTCTTAACCGTGACTCTTACAGTGCTTACAGCATTTGTCTAATGCCCTGAGCTCATGCCGAGCACCTGAGCCCAACTGCCCCGGGGATCCAACCCTGAGCGTCACCCTCCCGCTCCTTCAGAAACAGCAGCATTTCGGAGAAGAAGTTCTGCTAAATACGAGGGGTTTTAGGGAGGAACGGGATGAACAAGCTGCAGGCCCCACTTTTCATACACTTTCTCCCCCCGCCAACAAATAGAAGGGGATCCCTTTTGTCTGAAAAAAAAAAATGCTCCCCATTGACTGACTGTTGTTTTCGTGGTTTTGTTTTTGTTTCCTTGAGCCAGGGACAGATTTTATATAACTGCTAAAACGAGATCATTTCTGGAGTTATTTATTTCAAAGTAATTTCATACAGATGGATGAACCGGTTTCAGAATGATCAATACATTTTATCACATTACGAGGCTCTTCCAATCTTCGTTTTATTTAAAAGTGGAACGCATTTTTACAGGCTTCTTTCGCTTACTTTTACACTTCCGATATTTCGATAGAGGTCTCTGTTTTAACGGGACAACATAGAAGAGGATGGCTGCTCAGCCGGGGAAGATTTTGCTGTGAAGAAGGGACCGAGTTCCTGCAGCTATTTCAATTTCCTCGCTGGGGTCGGAGCTCCTTCGCTCCGGTGGTTGATCACCGCTCGGAAGGGAAGAGGGGTTCTCCTGAGGTCCGCACACCCCGGCCCCTCTGATAGGTTCTGCCGGTGCTCTCCTGAAGCGGAGAGCACCGTAAAGAGCTGCCGGGAACGGTCCCGCCGCTCGCCCGGGTTCCTCGCCCAGCTGCACTCGGGTCTCTCACCGCGACGTCTGCGCGCTCTCCTCTCCATCTCCCGGCGCGGGGACCGGTCACGGAGCCCGGCGGGACCTGGGGAGACGGGGGCTGCGGGACCGGGGGTGACCCTCGGAGCACTGCGGAACCGCACCCGCAGCCCCGCGGCTGGAGGGTGCCCGAGGGGATCACAGCCATCCAGACCCCCCCTTCTCTCGGCACTTCGTATTCAGGAAATCCACAAAGTGGTACGAGGAGAGTGGAAAACGTGACATCACGGGCTAATTGGGAAGGAGCATTAGGGCTGAGGGAATAGCTCAGTCCTGAGTAATAGATTATGCTTAATGGCTGAGTAAACGCACCATCAGCATTTAAACACGTATCCCTCTAAAAATGATTTTCTGCGAACACCTGGCCTCATCTGACAGTTTCGCTATTTAGTTACCTTTGTAAGTCACGGTTAGAGGATGCAATTAGGTCTGAGCCAGGGCTGCGGGGAGCTGCGCCCCGGCCCCTGCATTCCCCGCCCCAGGAGGTGAATCACCCGTCCCCTGCTCCACACACCCCATCTGCTACACGGAGCATGTGCCCCTCATTGCTCCCAGAGGTATACAAGTATAGGGAAACCAACCCTAAAGTACTGTTCGAACCCATTTAATTTATATCGATAGAATAGCCTGCAAAGCCATAAGGTCCCCACACGCACCACGTCCATCCCCACCAGTCTCTGGGGAAACCTCACACCAGGTGTCACACTGTGATGGCCAGTGCCACCACGCACCCATCCATATGACTGCAGCACCTTTTCCCTGCCATCACCTTATTTTGCAGAACACCAGAAGAGCACAAACAGTAAGACCCACACTGTGAACCCCCGCATCTAGTTCACAAACAAGGGATGCAGTGCTTGGGAACACAAACCAGTAACTAGCCGGAAACGTGACTGGATTTTCGTCTGGACAGTATTCCTTGTGACAGTCTTTCCTCTGTGAACTGATTTCTAGTTATGAAGAGTTCTGTAAGTTCTGAGGCTCCTTTACCAGCACTGCCATGAGCGCGGTGGCTGCAGCCCCCAAGAACAGCAATGGATTAGTTAAATTAGACTTTGGCTTGTTGACAGTGTCTATAAGCATCCTTCTCCACCCAGAGCTGCTATTGGCGGGGGGGCACGCACAGCCCTCGGACTCTAGTCAGTGCCCAGCATAAATCCCAGGCTTCACATCAAAACTGACCTTGCACAGTGTGGCTGCAACTGGAGTGGTGGATGAGGACCTCAGCACGGACACTGCAGGCAATAAATGCGTTTTGCAAACGATGGTTAGGAGGTATATACATATATATAAGTGTAAGTTAAACAGGGGTGCATTAGTTCTGTAAATAAAACACAACCTGAAACAGCACCTATGGATGCACTATCCATCGCTAGACTAGCGCTAAAGGAGTTTCAGACAGAAAACAACGAACAGTCCTTATCACTCTTGTACTAGCTGGAATTCAAGCAAGCTCTGCATCTGCTGCAAAGTTAAGGACGCCCTTAACGATACCACATTAGCCCGTGGCTATAAACACTTCAGTGTGTGCCGAGGTTACTCGCTGCGTGTTCAGTCGGCCGACTGGAATAGGGCTGTTTATAGTTCATAAAATTAAGTTAATGACTACATCTGTGCAGAGCTGGGGCCTTCAGGTTTTAAAAGTGAAGAAACAGACGAAAATCCCTGCGTTCTTTGGTTTCACAGTCAGCCCCAGGCAGCTTCGCTTCCCAGTTCTCGGGTGCCACATCAGATCTGGACAATTCGGGTTTATAGGTCAGCAGGGAGAAGCTGAAGACATTTCACACAGTAAGGGCTAATTGAAACATTTGATTTTAAAATACAAGATGTTTAATACATATTAAAAACGCATTAAAGCTGACGTCCCAGTCTCTCACAAGCACCATTACAGCAAGTTAAACCCCCCTAAATTAGAGAGCCTACTTTAGCTTTTGTTAAATGCAAAACAATATAAAACAACGAGGTGATGAAGGGGTCCTTCCTGTGAGTTGATTTCTTACACACACTTTTGATCTGTACGTGTATCTTGTTCTAAAATACAGGCACAAAACCATCAAAGTGCCCCTACAGTAGGGATTAGGGACAGAATCTCTTCTCATTCCTATAGAAACTAATAGCCCCGGCAAAGGAGTGGGGTCTGGAGCCTGGGCTCACCAAAAGAACAACCACACAGATAAAAAATACTTCAGAAAACTGCTCTAAAACCGAACAACCGGATGACAGAAATGTCCTAAATGGCTTCCAATCGAAGAAGTTTCCCTTTGCGACAGACTGCAGCGGGCAGTTAAAGATACCTGGGTTCCCAGACACCAAACACTGAAGTAGAGTATCATTTACCACAGAATTTCTTCTTTTCTTCTAAAGAAAAGCGCACCACGCAGATGAGGATTTCTGCTTGCTGTTTGCATTCCCAGGACTCTTTGCCTGTTTCACTCTCCATAGGATTCTTAAAACCCCGTTATAGGACTCTTAGTCATAACCTAGTAGATGAGGTTAAACATTCAACAGAGGTACTTGTGCTCAGTGCGAGGGATGCAGGTGATGGGGCAGGGACCTGCTCTCCTCATTCATCTGAGTGGGGAGCCATGAAGAAACACGAATGCCTGGTGCTGAGGTGATGAATTTAACCAAACGGAGCCCCCAGGTTTGGTCCTGAACCAGCTGTCAATGCTGGCAGTTGTCCCTGGTTCCACAGGAGCGGATCTGGGTTTAAGGGAACCTGATTTTCATGGGAGCTGGCAGGAAGGCAGCAGCACTGGTTTGCAGGTGTATGCGTGTGGGCTCACAGCCTGGTTTTCAGGCCATTTCTCACTGCAAGGAGCTCCCAAACATCCAGGAGAACACTCTTCATGCTGCGCTCCAACCTGCGTGAATATCCTGCGCATCCTCTGTCTAACCGCTCAGGTCAGGGCTTTGCTTAGTGCGTTCTGCTCCAAAACCAACCCAGGACACAGACTACTGCAAGTGAAATTAAGAATCCAGCTCAGGTCCTGTGCCCGGCAGTGACCCTCCCCAGCTCACACCATTGGCTGCCCTTGGACACAGACACACTACAGTGTGATACTTATGTCTATGGAAAACCTGTCCCATCCATTCACCTAGCCTGAGATGGAAGAGGGAAAGGGAAAATTTTTCTGCAGTCATCAACTTCTGCCTCCTGTTTCCCACTCCATAGAACCACAGAATCCTGGAATGGTCTGGGTTGGAAAGGACCTTAAAGCTCATAAAGTGCCAATCCCCTGCCACGGGCAGGGACACCTTTCAGTAGAGAAGGTTGCTCCAAGCCCCATCCAACCTGGTCTTGGGGCAGCCACAGCTTCTCTGGGAAAACTGTGCTAGTGCCTCACCACCCTCACAAGGAAGAGCTTCTTCCTTCTATCCAACCTGAACTTCTCCTGTTTCAGTTTAAACTCATCCCCCCTTGTCCTACCGCTACAAACCCTGATGAAGAGTCCCTCATCCTTGTAGCCCCCCTCAGGTATTAGAGTTCAGTATGGGTTTCTCACTGCTATTCACGGACCAGTCTGATTTAGAATGAAAAGGGGTATTAGGAAGGTCACATTCTAATGAAAGACGTTTAAAGAAGCTATGTTAATAGAGACCAAACCTTATACAGAAAACTCCCCTTGAAGGTGCGAAATTTTAAGACATTAATCCTTCCATCATTCACGCAAAGGGAACCACCGGCGCGCAGACCGCCCGCGCCCCGGCGGGTGCGCGCAGCTCGGCCCCTGCTGCCGCGCTTCTGCGCTCCCGGGAGCAGCCGGGGCGCGGGGGCCCTCTGCCGGCACCGGCGCCACCGCGGGGCAGCCCGGCAAAGGGGAGTCCCGGCCCCACCGCAGCCCCGGGAGCCGGGGGGCTGCGCTCCGGGTTAGCGCGTTCTGTTGCGCACAAGGTGAGCGATCACTCAGAGTGCAACGGAAAGGTCTGCAAAGGGGCTGTGCAATAGAGGGAATAGTCACAGAATCGCAGAAACAACTTCGAGGTCATCGAGTCCGACGGCTCCGCCAGCACGGCCAAGTCCACCGCTAACCCACGCCACAGAGGACGAAAGAAAGAGGGACTGAATATTAGTGTAATAGGGAGATTCATGGCAGAGCAAACCTGAAGTGACAGCCTGCTGCCAGCAAGGTGAGGGCAGCACCACCCGCCGCTGAAGGTCGGCCTCGAAGCCACACAGCAGGGTAGCAGCAAGCCCTTTTTGTCCCCATTTCTACAAGCTTTTTTACCCATTGTACACTTCTGGAGAGCCAGAGGAGCCCACAGCCTCCTGGCTGCTGGTGCTTGTACTTAGGCCACAGCACCAAACACCAGCATCAAGAGGAAACAAGCTCAAACACTTCCATAAAGACAGATTCAGCAGTACACTACTATTAATGCAAATCTGGCCATTAGTTTTAACAAGAGCCCTTCACTTACTCAGAAGGATCAGATTCAGACCGTGTTTATTCCCCTCACATCCCAAATAAAGTTCCAGCTAATGAATTTTTTTGTTATATCACAGGATTTTGATACAAAAAAGTAAAGTTCCACTTAATGCATTTCAATGAATGGCAACATGAATACAGAAAAGCTGCAACTTAAACAATGACAGTAATTAATAAGAATCATTATTGTCAAGAAGGTTTTGCATGTAACTGGCAATACCAATGCATCTGCACATCCAGCAGGTGAGGCACTGGCTCCTGTGGGCCATCAACAGCCTTTGAGACACAGCATGTAAGTACTTGCACACCCCTGCTCAGTCACCACCGAGACTGTGCCCAATGACCCTGAAGGCTCCCGCATCTCATCCTGTGACTGAGCAAAGCCTTCCAGCACAGTGAGCTAAGATTAATGGTAGAGACATACGACAACCCTGTGTCTTTTCATGATGTTCCCCTTGCCACCCCACCTATAGAAGAGCAACAGCTCAGCTGAAGGACAGAATTCCCCTTCCAACACCCCGCAGCAACAGAACGTTGCATGAACATCAGCTGCACTGTACTCCAGGCTGCTCACACCAAGCTGCTCAGCACAAAGCAAACATGAGAGAGACCCAGAACTACGTGCTGTACAAGCAAATCATCCTACGGCCCTTTTTGGGTCTTTTAAACTATGTTCAAGTTTCTCCGATCTTCCTTCAGCACGCTCGCTGGTGATGCTCTGCTGAGGGACCAGACTGGTAATTCACAAGTGGAAACTCAGGATTAACTTTTCTCTCTGGAGGGCTTCTTGAATGACTGGCTTTTGAGTCCTAAATGATAGCAATCCTCTAACAAGTTATGGAAGAGCCTTTGAGCTTGACATTTTTATAAACACCAACCTTTTTATCCTCAGTGTTTGTTGTTTAAGGAAATCCCTTCTAGTTCTTACGCATGTATAACATATAAAACAATTGAATTAATACCATATGAGGGTAAAGGGGTGAAAAATCACATCTACAGCCAAAATAGTTCAGAAAAACTGTACAGCTGAGCTTTAAGATTGCCTACAGGGACTTTATATTTTGTTTAGACATTGGTGTTAATACTTCATATAGATTATGTGCAGTAGAGATTACAATAATATGTGCTGTGTGCTGTATAATTTATTAACTAATAAATGCAATTCTTATGTTTTACAGTTGTGAGTTATAACTAAACAGAATCTAAACTACCAGCGAATGAAGATTTCTGTTCTTCTTTTCTTTTTCTTTCTGGATTAAACTGTTTTGTGGAGCAGGGTACAGATGGACCCAAAGCCAAATATTCACACACTTACCATCAGCAAGCTGAGAACTCAAGCTTTATACATTTAAGTATCTTTTCTATTCTGCACATGCATAAGCTCTGCTGGTGAAGTTCCAAAGCAGGGATTATCTGACTAGTTTTGTGCTACGCATGGAAGGAAGACTTTGGCAACTGAGGTAAGGAAGGCAGCTGGGATACACTTCCACTTCCTTGGAAATACAGGGATGCCAGAGGAAGGCCTAATGGCTGTTTGACACTGGGTAGTGTCAGTCTTATAATGAACTGCCCTCGAAACTAGCATTGTAGCTTCTTGACCTTGCTTGGTGAGACCCCAAAATACTTGTGACAGCACGGAGCTACAGGCAGGCCTAGGTGCAATGCTGAGCCTCTCCTGCTTGCAGGCCATGCAGAACTCCACGCAGGTAAGGAGAGCTGCAGTACTGTGCTGGGGCTGTGAGATCAGAGCCCCTTTGCTGTGCCTGTGTAAGCAGCGGGCAGTGTGTGAGCGAAAACCAGGAGAGGCATCTAGCAAGAACATAAGGAAATAGCTGTGCGAGTAATTGGGGGCAGGAGGAAAGGATCTATTAATAAAGATTAACCTACTAACATTGGTTTCCTTGGTTCCCAATGCAGTCAGTGGAGATTCTCATGTGCAACCTGTAACTCGGGTAAACTGTCCTCCTAAAACTCAAACACTCTCGTTTGTGGATGCTAGGCTCCGCCTCCCCTCATCAGGGACACCCATAACTTGGCAGTACAGGAGTAATGATTGGAGCTGATGATTTTAAAGGTCTTTCCAACCTGGTTGATTCTAGCAGGCTGATTCTAAGACTAGCGGATCCTACTCAGAGATGCTGTGGTGCAATGAGATTTAGAAACACTTACTTGCAGGCAGCCGAAGAGTAGCATGTATCAAGTGAAAAAGCCTTGTGGTTCCCTCATCTCAGTTCTTATCTGTAAATACTACCTGATGCTAGACTGCCCCAGAGAGCTTTGCAGGGAAACACCTGCAAACCATTTTAGTTTATGGCCAGTATAACCACAGCCTTTCTGTCAGCCTGTTCTGTCTGCTTTGCACCAAGGAGCCACCAGGAACAGTGGGGCTGAGGGTCCCCACCAAAGATGTTCAGATGATACTAAAAAGCTGAGTTCTTTTACTCAAGAATGAGTGGTATTTGTCACTCCCACATATGGACTTTACACAGCAGCATTTAAGTGAACAGCTTTACAGGGGAGAAAGGAGGAGCCCAAGTAAGGAGTAACCCTGGAAATCCTGAGGAACTAACAGAGGTGAGATTATCACCCCCCAGGTATGTTGGCAACAGTGGTGAACACATTCCTCCCTCCTCCAGCTGCAGGCAGCTGCTGAGGTAGCCAGCCACTACCTCCTCCCCTGCTTATAGCTCACTCATCTATCGTCAGGACTCAGGGAAAAAACAAGTCTTGGCCAGATCAGGCTCTTACTCCTCGTGGATACTCAGCATCTGGGGTTCTATCCAGCAGCTGAATCACCATAAGGACTTTGGCAAATTACACTTCTCAATAAATTGTATTTCACTTTGACACGTTTCATTGTTTACAAGGTTTACTTGGGAGATGAAGCAAAAGTTAATTGCATCAACTGATACGTCAAGAAAATGGATTGATTTGATATCCCCTCCAGATGGGCTTCCTTTGCGTGGCAGCGTGCATACCACATCTGAAAGAAGGGAGACAGGATACGTTAGGAAGGAACATTTGAGCCATCAGACTGACACTTCTTTATTACAGTGTATTTATTTTTTATCATGTGCTTTGACAGAAGTCTCATAAAGTGTTATGCTCCTTCTGTAGGGTCAAAGTCTTGTGACCTTCCATGATTTTAGAGAGAAGGAACATAATTTCAGAGGGCATGTTTATTATTTCTGTAAACAGTCTGTTTTCCATGCCAAGAGAACAGTTTTTCTGCGTGTACTTAGATGACAGCTCAACTTTACTGGCTCGCTTTCCCAACCAAGTCTTGCCTGCCAAATGTTTTTGATCATAGTCTGGCAAACAAAACAATATTAATGGTAGAGCTGAACAAATAATCTCCAGAAAACTGCTGATTTTTTTAAACTCTTTCTTATGGCTTCCATAATATCCGTGAATCAAATGCAGTTTCCTTGAGTTTAATCACAAGTTTAAAGCACCCTATTTCTTATTAACAACAAAATAACTCAACTTTGTGGAACCAGAAAAGCCACTTACAGTTAGTTGTAGCAATGCAGGTCCATCACATGATGTTGCTCAGGTCCCTGCAGAACCAAGTGTCCATGCTGCTCCAGCACGAATGCCTGGCAGTTTAAACTCTGGGCAAGCAGCATCCAAAAGTGCTTTCACTGGCACAAACGTTCATGGATGGTAGACAAGACCACAGAGCTTGAAGCAAATTGACCCCCTGCCTAATGGGTCTTGATGGGGTTTTTTGAGGGGAATAGAGCTCACAAAATCCCCCCACTATTATGCCAAGAAAGACAGAATGACAGTAAGTATGTTTGACTGTTACCTGTAGAACAGTCATATGGAAACCAGCATAGCTGAACATAGACCAGCTATAAGATGACCGTATTGATGGCACTGAGCTAGACCATGTCCTGTTGTACTCCTGTTCTTGCACAGTAAACAGACTAAGAGAGATGAAGAACCTGTCTCATTATCCCCTTCACAACCATACAGTTTCTTCTTCTAGGGATGGGTTTATACAGAGACTTGGATGAGACTTAATGAAAATCCTAACTAAACATATCATGTTAAATACCAGGCAGCTGAGGCTGAAACAACTCTGCTTCTGAGGCAAACTGTGATGCTGAGGCTGGAACAACCCTGCTTCTGAGGCAATTTGTGATGCAGCTCTCCAGCACTATTTCCATACCTACCAAAAGCTGCCCCCTTCCCTCTGGACACCAGCTGCAGATGTAGCATTGAATTCCTATGAATACCTGCAAGTCTGCGTCAAAGTCTAACTCATCCGCTGTCTCTCTGGGTTTTGTTCAGTGCTTTAACTGTCAGAAACCACAACACTTCACTTCTGCAGCTCACTTTTCCTAATCTATGTTTTCTGCCTTCTCCCCACAGCAATTGTGTGGCAGGTTGTTCTGATTTAACAACCAAAGGATTCACACTGCCTGACTCTGCTTCTTGGCCATTTCAGGTGTTTTGTTAAACCAAATTCATACTTCTTCATCCTTCCTCTTTCTGTCCCAACCAAAACCAAAAAACCCAAACCCAACCCAAAAGTCAAACTCACTACTTCAGTCCTCCTTTCAGCATCTCACTTGGGAAGCAGCTATTCCATTCTTCATGGTAAGAGAAATACTATTTAGTTAGTAATTGTTTTCAATCTGAGATACAAACAATACCCATTCTGACAGCGAATTAGCTGCATGCAATGGGCCTTCGCAGCCATTGAGTTTGCTAATTTGTACAGGTATGATTCTGCATTTGCACTCAGCAGCACAGGGGATCTGGCATTTATTACCTCTAGGTCAGGAACATCAGTCCAGTCTAATGCAGAAGATGCTGAAAATCCCCTTCAACTGCAGACTTATGATATGAAAACAAACAAAAAAACCAAACCAAAAAAGAGAAAAGCTGTAGAATGATAAACTTTAATCGTTGAAAAAATTACCACTAGAATTACAACCAGAATGAACCACATCTCACTTAAGATATTTCTTATGCTCAAGGCAGACTGGTAAGAGTGTATGGTTTAAATTAGCTCCCTGCAAACTTCCAGGTGCTATGTTACCCTATGGAAATTTATTTCCCCCCATTGTGGCTCATATTAATTTGCAGCTCGAGAGCTGCATGTAACTTCAACCATTACAGGCTTTATAGAATGAAAAATATGTGTTTGCTTTAGAAAGTAAAATGGTCACACAAAGAAGGATGATGAAAGCAGAGAGCTGAAATAAATGCAGCCAGTTACACCTTTACCTAACCGCAGTGTTATTTCTTTAACACCTTTCTGGAAGGAGATCACGCACCACACCCCGAGGGGAGGAGAGGGTCTCAAAGCTCCTGTACTCCCTATCTGTGAAAGAACTCACCAGAGTCCAAGCTGTAGACTTTGACTATCAAGTTTCTTAATCATGATTTTAAAGTACAGCCACTGAAAGCCCCAGACTCTCAGACCTGTCCCCTGTGCACCTGTAAAGCAGGGGGTGATTATTTGTTCTCTGCTGAGGCACAGTAAGTATTAAAAAGAAATCCTTTAATGAAAAGTGCAGCTAAGGTAAGCTACAAGAACAACTACTCTTCTGTGACAACAATCTTACTCTGAACAACTTCTCACTTGATTTACCAGGCTATCAGCTCAATAAAGGCCAAAGCGCAGTTTTCAGTTCTCAAAGCTAACAAATGTGAAGCACTCAAAACCCCAAAAGATGAAGGAAATGCAATACAAAGTCCCATAAAAACAATGACAACAATAATAATAAAAGCAGTAAGAATAAGAAACCTCTATGCACTAGGGAGAAGACTGGTATCTGTGACTGAGAAACACTTGCCTCTTTTCAGGAAAACCAGGAACCAGATCCACATGAAACCAGATAAAAGGACATGAAATGGTCACAGCAGGCAGCAGAACTGCATCTGCTGCACTTGCCCTGCCCTCAAAGTCCAGTTCACAGTGAGGGGTCTCCATCCTCACACTGATGAATGCCAGAGGACAGGAGGGGTGAGCAGGAGGTGTCACTAACACACTGCCCAGGCAACAAACACATCTTGGAAACTCTGCAGCCATGGGCATTACTTGATTTTTCCAGGAAAAGGTGGAAAGTGAAAACCGTGAATGAGGTCCAGCACAATACTCAGCATTTGGAAGATCCACCAGCTTCAACGAATGTGCACGCAAACTTTTTTGTACTTAGGATCCACCCTCCAAACTCATAATGGCACGACCACATTCCATTGAGGACTTTCCTAGCCCCAGAAGCAGTCTCTTTTCGCTTGCTGTTGGCACTGTTTCGTTACATCTGCTGGTTATCCCTTGTAGTCTTTTGTTCCTTTCTCATCACGCTGATGTTCACAGCAAACAAGACAGACATTGTACAGTGCACGATGTGCCTGCATAAACAGTGCAAATGAAAGGCTTGTAGTGAAAACCTGAATCATCTTTCCAAAGGCTGTGCTTACGCTGGAAGAGGACACTGCTATCTCTAGTGAGCAAGCGGGATGTCAGGAAACAAAAAGGGGAATAAAGCATTTAAGCCTAATGCTGATGCAAAAGAGATAAGAGCCACAAACAACCCGGGTGCAGAAAAAAAGATACAAGGTTGAAGGTACCCACTCCATACTCTTCCCAATAACTTCTTGGATTTTCCAGCTAGCTGCTAGCTTTGAATAGCAAGGTTCTTGGGAAGCACTCAGAATACCTTGCCGAGAAGCACATTTCATGCTGGCCTAACAGCATGGTGCAAAATACCACCACGATGAACAGGTGGTTCCAAGCTTCGCAGGAACTACCAAGATGAAGGGCAGGAACTTCGGAGATGAAATCCATCTTGCCCGACATCAATCCAAGGAATGTAAAAGGAGGGCAGTACCTTAACAGAGAAAAGCAGTGGTTTAAGAGTTGGAAAAAGATCAGTTGCATCATGTTAATTTGCCACAAGGTGGCATGTGCTGATCTAAAATAAGCTGCAGGAAAGCAAGCTTTGTAAGATGTAAACAGCAGAACTCAGATCTGGGAGAGGCAAGTGCAGCTTCAATGGAGTCACACCATTTGCATTAGGTCCGAACAGTACCGGAGAATCTCATTATGTTCCCAGGAACTCCACCGAACCTGAATTCACACTTCTTCCCGCAAGAAGCTTCCTTTTCTCCCTTTCAGCCCTTAGACTCTGTTGAGTTCCAATAAGCAAAAATTACCCCTTTCTGGTTGTATCTGGGAGCCTGCATCCCATGTTCAATCTCAGTGAGTTTTCTGCTGGTTCTGGTTCATTCTTTGACCTAGAAAAAACCCTGTGCCTGGCAGAAGATGAATTCCTGAACATCCCTGCAACACGGATTTCCTGTGCCACAGTCCTGAGGGGCCCCTCCCGGCTCAGACTGCCGAGACGCATGCTGGTTCAGGCCAAGGTGCAGCTGCACCATGAGCCAGACCAAGGGCACAGTGCGGTGACAACCTCATCTTTATCCTTACTCCAGATGGCAAGGAGCAAAGCCAGCACTCATTTTCATACATGCAGTATGCCTCTGTGGTTTCATTTTTACACACACCATACGCTTTCTTCTATGAATGCTATGAACTTTATAACTCCTTTCTGAAGCACACAGCAGGTTTGCTTAATCATGTAATTCTGCAACGATAAACACCAATTTGGGGAACAGGCATCACATGGCGTGTGCACAGCAGTGCTCAGCGTTCCAGCCCCAAGCCAGCAATGAGGATTGCTCATTGCTCAGAATTACACGAGTGCAACTGATGGCAAAGGCACAAAACACACTCAGCAGGGCTGAACACTAAACGCGTGCCCTGTAGCTAACTCAAAAAATTAACTTATGAACTCGAGCACCAGTTTCTGACAGGCACACGGGGGAAAGGAAACTGCACTTGGGCCTGTTAGGGCGAGACAGAGGTGAGACTCCCACAGCTGGCATTTTTGCTTGCTCAGAAATCACAGCTGCAGTCGGATATGCAGACTGCGAATGCTGTCGAACAACCAAGACATGTTTGAGATGCTTCAATACTAATAGGACTAATAGGACGTTTTAAGAAGCAAGTCCTGCATCTTCCACGCTGACACCTCCTTTAGCTTAGCAGAAAGGAGTGACAGAGACCTCTTCAGCACTTCCACTGTTTTTACTTTCTAAAAACCTAAGTAAAAACCATGTCAACACTGCTAGAGTTTATATGATTTATATGATGTACTAGAGACACTAACTCTATCAGCTAATGCACTAATATGGCTAACAAGACAGACACGTAATACTGCCAAAAGTATGCAAGTATCTTGAAAGCCACAACTGCACAAGTGTGTTACAAGGACACTCACCCCAAAAATATCCCTTTTACCCACCGGACAGATGTTCTGGCCTAGCACGCTAACACGTCACAGAGGTTTACACCTCTTATTACTCCTTTGATCAGGAATTGCGCACTCAACTCTAGTGTCAAAATAAACCAAAACAATCCTATTCTGCTCTGTGTCCAACAGCCAAGTACGTTTTATGCCTGGTAAACATACCCTTTAACCAATGTCTGTGCAGCATCTCCACACCACCACCATTAAAACCCACAGCAGGTTTTAGCTCCAACCCCTGCCCCGGGCAGGGGCACCTTCCACTGGAGCAGGGTGCTCCAAGCCCCTGTGCCCAACCTGGCCTTGAACAC
>JANRGW010025970.1:0-16760 GCA_024733675.1 Psilopsiagon aymara
ATTCTCCTTCCCATCCCTCCAGGAGCAGAGGGAAGAAAAAGGGGGAAGTGAGTGAACAAACTGCGTGGCTGATTTTTTGGCTTAAACCACGACAGGAGTGAAAATGTCTTCTTTTCCTTTATTCTCTTTCCTGCAACTCTCTTTAGAATACTGCAAGGCGAGCAGCCAAGTTTGAAAATCAGAGCTAAGTTGCAGGCAAACAAGTTCTTAATTCAAAGTTCTTAATTCATCAGCTATTCTTTGTCATGGATTCTGAAGTGTAAGAAAAGTGATTTTTTTTCCTGCAATGAATATATTATTTTATACCATAGCATATTAAAAATCCGATTTACTTCAAAAGTAAAAGATTCTTTAACTTCTACTAGGAAAAAGCAAAGAAAATTGTTATCATGGGTGCTTACATCTATAGCTATCTCTATAAAAAAGTGAACAGATATTCAGAAATATGAATCAGCTGCAAAATTCAGCCCAACGAACACCTTTGATTAAGGGGCAGCTGTTAAAAAGCAAACAGCATGGCTTAACACATGGTCCTGTCACAAACAAAACATACCTACCTGTCGTGTGAACAGAGGTAATTCCTCATGCACTGAGTGGGAAGAGCTGTGAGGTCTGGAATCACTATTAGTTGAATGTGCCTGGTACTTTTGCCCGTCAATGAGTAGATGCCTACATTTACACATCCCATCATTTGAACATCTGTAGCAATGTTATTTGTGAAAGACAAAGCATCTGTATATAGTAGACTTTCTTAGAACTTCATAGGTCCTTTTTAATAAATTTGCTGCTTGTATAATACCCGAAGTAGAAGTCAAATGAAGTAGAGAATTATCACAGTTCTTGGTTGCACCAAACACAAAGAGTAGCAAAAAAGGGAAAGCAGAGATCTTTCCCATAATCTCATTAATTAATCATTTAGTAATTCAACGTATCAGATGACAAACTTGCTACATATGCTTCAAAAGGAGTGTATTTCATAGACAAAATAAAGTATAATACGTATTTATAATAACATTAATCCTCAATCCCTCCCAGCTCAAGATATGTACTCTAACACACTCCAGCAGGCTTCTGGAGTGCTCGTTGTTCCCTCAGCTACTTTGTTCAAGTGAAGTTTTTGGTAACTGTCGTGGTTTAAGCAACTATAACTCACACAGTTCGCTCACTCACTCTCCCCTCTTTCTTCCCCCCAGCTCTCAGGGGTTGAGATAAGAACGGTTCAGTAACTAAGGTATGACACAAACCACTACTGGTACCACCAATAATAGTAATGACAAGAGAAATACAAGGAAAGAGAATGCAACAGCTCACCGCTCAATACCAAGCTCGACCCAGCAGCGAACCCCCACCCTTCCAGGTCTCTGCCCTCCTGGGTATGACGTGCTGTGGTTTGGAATACCTCTTTGGTCAGTTTGAGTCAGGTGCCCTGCCTTCGCTTCCTTCCGGCTTCCCTCCTCCCTGGCAGAGCATGAGGCTCAGAAAGTCCTTGGTCAAACCAAAATATTCTAAGCAGTAACTGAAAACATCGGTGTTATCAGCGCTGTTCCCAGGCCAAAAGTCAAAAACACAGCACTGCACCAACTACCAAGACGGAGAAAAATGACTGCTGCTGCTGAACCCAGGACAGTAATGCAATGTTAGGTTCCCAGATTGTGTCTGTGTTTTTCTAAACAAACCTCAATAAGTCACAGCAATTGGCATGACAAGATTTTTAAGGAGAAGCCATTATGTTTCCTATTCCAGAGAAAATAAACCAGGAACTTCCATTTTTTCCTACACAGACTCTAGTAGACTGACTATTAGAATTCAGTTGTTCGTTTAGGGAAGTTTCTTTTTTGTTTTTCTGCTACATTAATGCATAAACACGTTCATCTGCAAACTATCCTGTGTAAGTTCAAGAGAACAGTTTGCAAGGCAGGCTAAGCTACAGAGTTCAAACATAACATCCGAACCAGACAGATCCCTCTGCATCCTCTCTACTTTGTAATCCAGTCACCTGCACAAAGAGAGTGTTTTCTGTGAAAGTAAAGGCCCTTATGAGGAGAAATGTTAGGCTGATTGTTAGGATTTACTAGTCAGTTTAATGTGGCTTCTCTTTCTGTAGTAAACTCTTTAAAAGCATGTTCTGGTTTCTTCATGTCCACACATTTAAGAGAGATGATTTTTGGACAGTTTTCTTCTCTTAGAAACTTCATAGTTTCTGTCCAAGTCTTCGTGCCTGGAACTTAAAATTTAAACCAGCCCATTCTCCTGATTCTTTCTTCTGTCTCCCTTCCAACTGAATTTCTGTCCGAGCTGCCAGTTCCAGAATGGGTGCTATAGATGTGGAGATGAAGAGCAAGCTATGAAAATAGCAGAGGTCTCTTGCAAGAGTCCCCTTTCTCATCCTGCACTACCAGAAAGATAGCAAAAAACTGAACACATGGACCAAAAATGCAACTCAGGGAGACAAACTCCAAAAGAGTTGGACAGAAAGTAAAGAAGGGTAAGGTAGTTTCTGTAAAAGTGGGAAAATTACTGATACATGTGATTGAGTCCTGAGAGGAATGAGATAATGGAAATTTAGTAAAATCTGGTAAAAATATCCCTAAGGGCAGATGTTTGGATCACATTTTTCAGGCACCAAAGGGGAAGATAGTATTTCAAACCTTTATTCCATATTACACATTAGAAAGTCAGTAATTCCCTTGAGAAGGAAGTGATACTTAGCAGAGATAGTAGTACCAGAACGGACTACTTACTTATACAATTCCATGGTCATCAGCAGAGACCTGGAGTTTTCAGGAGACTTGATGAACTTGAGTTCAACCCGCGATGAAGTTCAGATCAATCCCCCAGTTGTATTTTCCACTGCTTAGCCAGACCTTCAGGTCAAAATCTTAGGATGATGAAATTACCATCAAAAATATCAGACAAACCCTTTAAACCTTATTTTTTATCCTTAAAGATTGCTATTCCCATGCCTATTCTGTTGTCATCCATTTTTCATTCTATCTTAAGCAGAGTCTTTGACTAGTCCCAAAAGCTCTGAACTTTTTTCAGAATACACCTGGGAGAGTCTTATTCAAGGCAGGGAAAATTGTAAGTGGCTTTGAGAATAAAAAATGTGGACAAGAACACACTGCAGATGGTAGAAATTTTAGCTCAGCATGACATTTTCCCAGATTTACAGCAATCTCGGTAAACTAGAATCTGGGGAGTATGATAGGAAAAGCAGGAGGACTTACCTAAAGATAACTGAATAGCATGCAAGTGAATGTTTTTTAATACTTATTCTTTTCAAATTGTAATTTCAGTGTGATTTCTCTCTGTGTCCCCTGTGGACTTCACAAGGGGCTGTACCCTGGTCTCCGTGAAGGCTTCACTTGAGAGCAATTTGAGCCTGCAGCTGGTTTCTGAAAAGCAACCAATGAGGAAGAGTCTTGAAGCTTAGCAGTAGAAATGTTGTAATCCACTGATTCATCAGCATCCTACAGCAGTTTCTCAAGCTGTTCCTCATGGGGCCTATCAACCTCCTCTCTCACTGTTGCTCTCTTTATGTTGTATTCCTAGGCATACTCAAAGATCTGATGGAAAGGCTTTGATATACTCTAACCTACTCCTATATCCAAGTAACGACTGGTGAACTGTTCTGTACTGGCTTTTAACCCTAATATTCTGACCTCACATCCCACTTACAAAACCATCTTTAAGCCTGTCAGACCAGGTGCCAGAGAAGTTAAAAAGACTTTGAGTTCATGATACCATCCAGGCAGTCCTTGGCAAAAAAAACAGATGTTCTCAGAACTCCGTGAAGCTTTCCTGAGCTGCCTTTGTCAGTCACATCACCTGCACTTGAATACACAATAACAGAAATATAAACATCCACTCATTCCATGTAAGAACGTAACACATTTCCTAATCACTTCTTTGGAGATAATAGCATGTTTACTTTTTGTACTTTTAATTTTCTTCTTCTTTCTCTCTCATTATTTTGCCAGCAAATCTCGATACATATAAAAAACATGATCACTCCTGAGTCCATCTGGGAAATCAGACCTAGTTTCGCTACTTCTCCAGTGCAGTTCTCATGCCGGGGCAGGCTTCACAGTAGCGATCTTTGTGTGACAAGTTTATGTCATGGCACAGAGCTCAGCTACTCTCTCACCCCTCTCTTTCTCTCAAGCTCTGGCTTACCAAAATCTCACTCTTAGTAAGATGCTTTCTCCTAAATTCTCAGACAACTATTCATCTCCGGGTTTCAGTTCCTTCATTGGGTCTCATACTGATATTGCAGCAGTGGATTTTTCCTCAGTAGGGTGACATAACAGCAGAGAACAGAAATGCTTTCTTTTGCTCTCCTTTCCCATGATATCTGTTGTGATAGCTTAGTTAAGCTTTGTATATTCATAGCGAATTAATCTTCCCTGTCTCTTTCGTTCTTACATGGTTGAGGCACGCAGTGTCTCCTCTTTGTGAAATAGCCCTGGCTATACAGTTCACTAGTTAGAAATTGATATTTAGGCTCAGTATTAAAAAAAAGCAACTCATGCTCCTGGTTTAGATATTGTCACTTAGTCAAGCCAATCTAGAGCTGTACTTTCCTTTCATTGAAAGTATATTATCAATTACTCTTTATAACTTTGTGAGGGTCTCCTGGCATAAAATTAAGGAGTTCATAATGCATTAAAATAATAAAATTCAGTATGGAGAGACTTTATTCCTCTTCCATGCAATGTAGCAAAAAACAAAGTCTCTCCCACAAATGCTAGGTGAATGAGCCACAGCATAACAAACCACAGTTCTTTGGCAGTTGAGGATGAAATCTCATGCTTGAAGTGTGGGAATATACTTTTGACTTTCTTAATAATTAAGGAGTTATAAGTTTTCAGCAGCGGTAGCAGTGCAGAGTATAACTATAAAGTGGTAAAGCAATTTATCCAAGACTTCTCAAAGATTGAACTGACACATGCTCTCCCCTTAGACACTGCTGGCTACCATTGGAGTCTGCTAGCTAGTTTATATCTATTAGTAGATGGTCCTTGGAAGGAATGCAAATGAGCCTCATTAACTCGAGGAGAATGATGCTCTGGGCTGGGTGCTCTAGAGTCACAGCAGCATTAAGATCAAGGTTGTTTATTGTTGTTAATTATGTGAGAAGTTGCAGCCAGTCACTGTTGATGGACTCAGCTCCAAACAGGATTGAAATGAGCCACATTGCATATCCTCAGCTTTTTATTAATGGTCTTCCAGAGTCATTGGGGACTGCTCTACTACCACAACTACTGCAGATGTTTAAAATTCTGTTCCAGCACTTGCAGTCTTTTCTTTCTCCAAACACTACTTCGAGCTTCAAATTTCTTAGTGAGACTATGGAAGGATAGATGATGCAAAGGCACAGATTGTTTAGAATATCACTGGACAACGATGCTGTCTGTACTTTGTATACTATTTTCTATATAAATTCTTTGCAATATGACCTACTTCACCCAGGTGACAAACTTCTGGTGATCTTCTCTTTGTGAAGTTCTATTTTTTTCCATGTTTTGTAGAAGGGAAATGAAAGCAGATAGCGCAGTACTGATTCTAAGTATGAGCTTTTGAAAAATTGTTTGCTATGTAGAAACCAGCTGAGTGTCTGTAGCTGTATTCTTCAAGATTCTGCTAATATTAGACACTCCTTCGGCTGGAATGGCAAGAATTTTCTATGCTTCTCTAGGAATTGTTGGCTGGTTAGGGTGTTCATGCAGGCATCACAACTGAGAGAAGCAATTTCATAGTTTCTAGCTCTCACTGCCACTGTTGCAGACACCTTTACAATTTAAAAGAGAAACCACCTAGACTGAATGCAGTAAGAAGAATGGAGTGAAACAAGTAATTAAGAAGACATGCCAGATATTTGGAACCAGAGAGTACAGCTGCCTGGATTGGGAAAACAATGGAAACCATCACATGGCTGAGCGTCTTAGAGCTGTTTGTGACCAGATAGGAAACTGAAGGAAAGTCTGTGAAAGAAAAATGAGACTCAGAGCTGATGGAGGGATGGGGCCCCCCATCCATAATGATGGAAAAAATAAGAGTTGCTGGAGTTGTTGGGCTAGGAGAGTAGGGCACTTTGTTTAACACTTGTGAACTGGAAATGACAGTGTATAAGGCTTTGAATCACAGTTTAGGTCATAGAGGACCTGACTTGAAGTCTCAAGCTGACTGTAGCTATGGTCTTTCAAATTCTGTTCTAAAGCAAGTTCAGAAGCTCAGACTTGCTTTACACTCAAACCGATGTCCTAACACACCTAAGCAGCAAGACATTTTAAGTTAGGACCCATAAGGATCATCGAGTCCAACGCCCTCCTCCTGCCGAAAACTAAACCACATGACTAAGAGCATCATCCATGTGTTCCTTTAACTTTGACATGCTTGGTGCTGGGGAGCTGGTACCACTGACCGACCATCCTCTTGGTGAAGAACCTTTTCTTAATTTCCAGTCTGCACATGTCATTTCCTAATGTCCTATCACCGGTCACCAGGGAGAGAAAATCAGCACCTTCACCTCCACTGCCATTCTGAGGAAGCTGTCACCTGCAACCTTGATTATTGACCTGCAGTATCCATATTATGTTATTCTACAAGTATGCCATTAGATACTATTTTTATCACGGTACACCAGTTATATTCATTGAGCAAAACTGGTCAGAGTTGTGAAAAAAAAGCAAGTTGTTTATAACAGTTTTGTTCATTTGTGGTTGAACTGGGACCTACGGAATGAAAGAGCACTATTAAGAGAACGGAAAATCTTTGAATCAGTGCCTTCCTTAAGAAACAGGATCCAGCCCCTGCCTCTCGCAAAGAAATTCAATGTGGTTATCAGCTAGTAACTTTTCTTTAGGTACTAAGTATCCATTCTTTATTTGCTGGGAATTTGGCTTGAGATTCCCCCATCTCCAAAAGGCTGAGCCCACACTGCATCAAGTAGAATTCTATTCTGAACATGTAAAATACGATGTAATGCTAGGCATTATTTAAAAAAAAAAAACCCAAACAACAACAGAAGAGACTTAGTTGTTTTAAATTGCTTTGCAATCATAAAAGATAGTAGTGCTTACTGATAATGCATAAAAAGATAGTATTTCTAACCTCGGTTTCTACATGCCTCCATTTCTTACTTTATCATAAAGAGGTGTTGTACAAATACAATGAGAGTTAGTGAAATATTCGTATATTACAGTGATGAGCACTATGGAAAATCTAGGAAGAAATCAAGTATTCTGTCTTTTGAGCACAGTTTGCGTAATATGCAGTAAATAAGTTATAGGAACATGAATAGAACAAATGGAATAAAGGAAAATATTGAATAGCTGCTCACTAAGTAAGTGGCTTACTTTGTCTACCCAAAATGAGGAAGAGGTCCTGTGGAAAACTGGAATAGGATCATTTAATTAAATGTTGTACCACAATAGATCCTCACTAGCACGTGAATTATATTTCACTGCTGACATGAAATCTAACATTTGGCAACATTTGAGTGCCACACTCTGTAGTTGAGTACTATTTTTAGTAGTAGTTCTCACTATTTTTAAGTGAGAACTTTGATAATGAGTATGTAGAATATGTTTACGGTCCGCAACCAGCAGTTATGCAAAATTATCCATGTTAAGAAGTGTGGCAATTCATATATTCTATATGAATATACTTAGGAAACTACATATACTCATATAGAGGGGTGCCATACTGTCAACAAAATGCCAGTGGAGTGATGGTAAATATAAAATGGTCCAAAGGTGGAAATTTACAATAAACTTCATTCCACTGAATGAAAGCATCTGCACTTAGTAAGTATTGGACTTCAATTTTGCACTGCCCAGACTCTCTCAAACACTACCCACAGCCTCTGGGAAACTGGGAAATACAGCAAGACGGGTGTTAAAGTCACTTTTGAATATGAAATATAGTCACTTCAGTATTTTCAGTATCTTTACAGCTCCTTGTCCTAACTATGTGATACTGCTGGAATTCATTTTATGGAAGAACAGAGGAAAATGTGGGAAAATCTCACCATCAGAGCTGGAAGTGCCAATAGAGTCACTGCTAAATTTATCCCACTATTAGTATTTCTCTTCTTAGAATTGACTTATGCAAGGAATAAATTTGATCTAATGTGCTTGAAATCCAAGAGTAGAAGAATTCCAGTGAAATACTTCAGCCTCAGGTATATGGTTCTTAGCATTTTGCTTTTCTGTTTCAAAAGTAAGAGATCAGTTCCAGTGATTTAATTTCAATATGGGAGTAATTCTTACAGATCAGCAATTGCAATCTACAAAAAGTAAGCAAGAAAAATGGAGCTGCAACTTCAAGGGCTGGAATGTGATTAGCAGACAAATTCAGCCCTGTGTAAAAAGCAGCACATGCAGGTACTAGCCATGGGGGAGCACTAGATTAAAAGATGTGGCTCAGAGGTCACACAATCATTTATGCATAGTAAGATGTGCTCTGTAGAAGGAAATTTTTCTTTATCCTCCAAATACTGGGATGGTGCAAGCACCCTCTCCAGTGCACTGGGATGGACTCTGAGGCGGGAAATAGGTTGCACTCCCACTTTATTTTCAAAGCTTTTCAGCATGACTTGCTCTGTTACTTAGTTTGAAACTGAGCAAATGAAGGAGAGATCTATATTCATTCAACCTCTGTTACATTTTCAGAAAACACAATGCACTGGTTCATAATCATTTACAGCACACTGACAGCCACTTGTATTCCAAGAGCTGTGTATCTACATTCTTACAGATTTCCTTTTCCTTTGTGCATTGATTTTTTTCTTTCCTCACAGTCAGTTTTCCTTTCTCTTAGTATAATACCATTTTCTAGCTTTCTGGTTGCTGATGCTTGTCTCTGGTCACCCCTCATCTGCGTCCCACTGTTAAGTTGCTGCTCTCAAAGGCAGAACTGCCACAAACAAATGTCAAGGAACAAAGCCTTCAAATATAAGTACAGGTTTTGTATTGAAATTAGTCCTGTTTCTGTTCAAGTCAATGGCAAAATTCCCAGTGGTTCATTTTCAACTGCATCAGACTTTGATTAGCGTCCCAGTGCATGGGGTTGCATTGTGTCTCCTGCCATGTAGAACTTCTTTTCACAAAAACTGTGGCACTGATGGAAAGAGGAAAAACAAAATTTATTTAATTTTGAAGCAATGTCCTTCCTTATTTAATTTTCGTCATTCAGAACTGTAATTCTAAAAATATTACAGTTGAACAAATGTTACAGAGACATTTCTAATCACTGAGACAAAAAACAGAACCTCTCATGAAAAAGGATCTGCTTTGAAAGGAGGAGAAAAGCAATTTCACCTCGCTAAGAGCCAGAGCAGAGAGGCTGGCATCATATTTGGGATATAAGAGAGAGTCTTCATGCCTTTTCTCCCTTTGCAAAACAATTCCTCCTTTATTTTTTAGTAGTTTTTGGGTGCTGAAAAGGTGAGGAGGTTTCTTTGTGTTTTATTAGATAGGCTGTTGTGTTTTGGTAAGTTTAAGTCTCAATTCTGTTTGGCCAGTAGTTAGAGACATGCTACAGTCTGTTATTTTTATACTTCATTAGGAAATTTGATCATCTGAGATCAAGACCTTAAAATTTGTATGTTTCAAATGCTCTTGCTCAGTGAAACCGAATTCAGAGGAAGATAGCAAAGGACAGCAAAATGGCAAATAAAAAAGAAGACCTAGGTAATTTGAAAAATGATTTCAGGAAAATTGGTTTCTGTAAGCAGAATTGGTTCTTAAATAACGTGAAAATATACCTGGAAAAAAAGAGCTGTTACTGCTGCCAAATGAGTAGGTAAATGCAGTTCAATGATAATTAATGAATCATGCCAAATAATTTATTGCAAAAATAGTACATTTGAATAGTGCTGGTACCTGATGGACAAGGAATAGCACTGAAAAAAATCAGTTGTCTTGAAAATTAATGATTCGTTATCGGTCAATCAGAATGGAAGTTGTTTTGCTTTCAAAGCTTTAATATAGAGGTTATGTTCACAGGTTTAGTCTGTGTTAAGACTTCAGTTACCATCTATCATTCTAATAAAATATAGATTACAATGCTAGTCATTTTTCTCCAAAAAGTTGACAGGCAAAGACTGCAGAGTTTGACACTTCACCCTGAACTTCTGTTTATCTTTATGGTACTAATGCTACTTGGCTTGTTTTTAAATCAAAGCACTGGCTCAAGCTGGTAATGGTGGCAAAGTTGAATGACAAAAACATCTGCAACTGCCAAGTAATAAATTACATCTCCCAAAGCTGCAATTACAAGATCAAACAGAACCTGAGGAGTAGTAACCAGTGTTCAAGGAGCAGTGAGACCAAGTGTGGTGGAAAGACACCAAGCATGAATTAGGCACCAGGAAAAGATAATTTGTGATTTTAAATAATCTTTTTTTTTTGCTAATGGAGAATAAGAACACGATTATGCTTTGTTTTAAAGGTGAAATGCCACAGAGCAGGGGAATAGTAGTCTGCCTTAGTGGCTCCTTCACTTTGTCCAAGTTCCCCTTAAACAAACTCTTTTTTATTGTTGTTGCAGACTCCAGGCTTGTTTGATCAGTAAGTAGAATCATGGAATCATAAAATAGTTAGGGTTGGAAAGGACCTTAAGATCATCCAGTTCCAACCCCCCTGCCATGGGCAGGGTCACCTCCCACTAACCCATGCTACCCAAGGCTCTGTCCAACTTGGCCAGGGATGGAGCATTCCCAACTTCCCTGGGCAACCCATTCCAGTGCCTCACCACTCTCAAAGTAAAGGATTTCTTCCTCATATCCTATCTAAACATCTCCTGTTTAAGTTTGAACCTGTTACCCCTTGTCTTACCACTACAATCCCTAATGAAGAGTCCCTCTCCAGCATCCCTGTAGGCCCCTTTCAGATACTGAAAAGCTGCTATGAGGTCTCCACACAGCCTTCTCTTCTCCAGGCTGAACAGCCCTAACTTGAGTTCTTTTATCTCCAGAGGAACAAATTTCTGACAAGATACAGAAATGCTGGCAGTTGAGAAATAAATATAGGCCTGTAACATGAACTGTCTGCCAAACAACTATCTGAATTATCCTCCAAAGTCGGGTTTAAGTCCTTCTGGTAATAAATAGTAAAGACCTGTGGAGAACTGTATAGAATCTCATCCAGTGTCACAAAAAAGGAGCACAAAATAACCATTTATAATTCTAGTCCATATAGGCCAACAGCTATATTTATGCACACTAGCATGTACACTGCTTTCTGCAGAGCTCACAGCTCTGACCAGGAAAACATTGACAACTTTGAACAAGGGCAATTTTGTTCACAAATCTTTTCAGGGTTAGGAATTTTAGTGGTTAACTCTTCAGGAAAGGTACAATGTCATTCACTACACAGAGCACAACGAATCTCTGGACACAGTGACAACATCAGTAGTGGATAATATCAAATAAATATTGAAATAATCAGAGCTAGTTTTAGTCTTGAATGCTAAATTCTGATCTGATTTTACTTTCTGCTTTTGGAAAGTAACTGAGCTATTGAGATTGTTTCACTAAAGACATGGCTATTGATGTGACCAAACAGTCACCAGTAGGGTAATAATTGGGTATTTAATATAAATTAAGGACTTTAATTCAGTGGTTGATCTGGCTTTATCTCACACTGCTTTGCAAATGTATACTCCATTAATATATCCCAGGTGGCTCCTTAAAATGAAATGGGGAGAAACACAAACTGAAATCCTAAAATGCTGATGTTATAAAAAGGGAAGAAATGGTATGATTAAGTCCCATGACCTTTTTGATGATGTTGGATGGTACTTATTATTGCACACAGTTTGTTATAGTTCTTATTTAAACAAAGCCATTAACTATCAAGCAACAGAGCTACAGAATTGTAACAACAGTGTATAAAAGTGGAAAATGTTCTTTATCTGCTTTAACAGTTTGTTCTTTTCTCAGAAATTTTGTGTGCTATTTACTATCCTTGCAATCTAACATATACCTTTCAAGCATTTATACATAAACCTCACAATATTAAGCTCTCCATACTACAAAATGTTAGCAAAAGAATAGTTTGTTGCCTCCCAGGAAGGCTCACCTGACATATTCTTTTAGTTACTTCATGCAGGAAATAGCCTAAGAAAATAGATGGGCTTTAAATTTATTCTCATCAGCTGACAGTCACAGGTTCTGTCAGTCCAAAGGGAGGAGTGAATTATATTGTAATGTGCATTAAGATGTATAATTTAGGAACAGTGCTTAAAAGTCTTGTATTTACCCACAGACATTGCAGTGGCTGCTTTGAACAGAATAAGAACCTTAAGATCACACCTTCCAAATTAAAGCATAGATTATAAATCAAAACCCATATGTTGATCTCGCTGTGAACAGTGATTGAGGTTGGTAAATAATGGTAGTTAAACAGAAATTACAGGAAATGAACCATTATGCAAAGATCTATAAATCTCTGAGCCTCTTCATAGTTCGTGTATCAAAATAAATAAACTTTGTCAATTTTTTGGTCTATCATTCCAAACAAAGACAGAGGTAATGTGAATTGAATTGTCATTTCTTATTTCCATCACTTGTCATGTCTTAACTAGAAATTATTCCTTCCATTTTTGAAGCCTCCGCCATAAGAGAAATTTCTTTTGATCATCTTTCTGTTCTGATACAAATTTTGAAGGCTTCCATTAGATTATGTCAAAGTTGCTTTATTTCCTAGCTGCATTTATTTAACTGGCAGAAAACTATATGAATGCTGATATAAAATAAAGATATTAAACTAATCCTCCAGTATTCCCCAAGTAACACAAAACTGTGGCAAGTGTCACACTTCTGTCTGATCACCTTGAACTATGGAAGTCTCATCTTTAAAAGCAGTATGAAAAGAACAATATTCTATACAGAAATAAGAGAAAAATAGTGAAAATTCTTTGCTACCAACCTATCAGGTGCCTGCTCTACATGTGGGTTCTACTGAGCAAGACCAGTGCTGTCAATTTTAACTGCAGTCATTTGTCATATTCCTCCCATCAATTAAATGATAGGAAGAAAGGAGAATTTTTTTGACACAGAACTGTTTCTCTGGGCTGTATCTAGAGTGGTAGAGTGTGAAATCCCTCATGGTTGAGGTCAGTTTGCTGGTAGCCTCACTGATCTGGCAGAATATAATGGTTGTTTGTATGCATGGCTGTCACCTGTAGCTATGCAGTCAATTGCCTGTCCCAATCCTTGGCTGCATGCCTGCCAACATCATTTATGCCAAGGGATCATCTTATCTTCTGTGCTTCAGCATTAATAAAAGGAGGGGGAAAAGGCAGTAAAATGCAAAACAAACCTGCAGCACCTTTTATAGAAACACTGTTTCTGCTGGTAGCTGTGGGAATGGTGACTTGTCACAGTAGACAGAAACATCTCACCTGCATGTATGTCATTCTCATCCAAACAGGGGTGCACGTCACATGATTTATTTCTGTGGATGTGAGAGACTACCATTAATAACCAGTGAGCTTTTGTTCTTATCATAAACCTCGCTTGGATGCAGCCCCCTGAACTGTTATCCTTGTGCCAATGTGCCTTCCTATTGTGATAAATTATTTCATTTGGTGAAGGCAGGAAAATGTTGATCATCACACGAAAGCTTGGAATGGTGTCTTTAGAGACCTCTTCACTGTGACGCAATTTTTGCAAGGAATAGAATAATCTGACATGGTAAATCATTAATCCTTACACTGTTTATTTTTTCTTTCTTGGTGTAATCCACAACTTTCAAAACACTTTGGCTGAGTAATTGTCTTCCTGTCATGTGCAGAGCACAGAATCTTCCCCACATAACTGTCTCAGCTAATGGCCTGTTCAAGGGTCAGGGCAGTTGAAAATGTAAGCTCTAGCTAATTGAATTCTAGCTCATCAGTTGTCTCATCATCAGCTATTAATAATGCTCTTGCATTAGTCTCGTGTCTCATAGGTCTAGTCAGTGCCAGTCATGTTAATCACGTCTGTTTGGCTTTCACATAGCATGTATACTGTCTGAATAATGTCCTGGTTTACAAGTTTATACTTCTTTTCTTTTTCTTCCTGAATTAGTCCTAAATCTGAGTAGTTGGGATATTTCATGGACCGTGCTTCAAGATTGATAGTTGAACCCAATTTAATCTTATATCTCCCAGGAAGCTGACTCTGTACATAAAATACTAATTTTTATTATATTTATTGATTGTATATCTTAGAAGATTCCACAGAAACTAGAATGAAGATGATCAGAAATTACTTTGCAAGGTAGTTACTAATCAAGACCAAGACAAAGCACTTTACCTTTCTGTTCACATTTATCCAACACTGGATTTTTTGCATTCCTGCTGTAGATTTACAGATAGTCTGGATAGGAAATAATTAACATTCTATTCCAAGGAAAACATGCGTGGTCAGTTTAAATTCTTACAGGCATTGTTTTATAAACCACTGTGACATTTAGGCTTCACCTGATGACATTTCTCCTCCCTCTTTCTCTCCGCAACATCTGCTGCTGACCTTGCTGTCATGTGGGAGACGGCTTCCATGGAAACACCCTTGCACTGTACAGTGGCTGCTTTTGATTTTATGCATTTTTTATAACAACTTTTTTTCTTCATTTTTTCTGATGAATTTGTCACGTTTCTGTATCCATCCCCTTCCCCTTTCCCTCCCCCCCTCACCCCCTGCCGTCCTATGTTCAGCTCTGGGGCCCCCAGGAGCAGAAGGATGTGGAGCTGCTCAAGCAAGTCCAAAGGAGACCACAGAGATGCTCTGAGTGCTGGAGCAGCTCTGCTCTGGAGCAGGCTGAGAGAGCTGGACTGTTTCAGCCTGGAGAAGAGAAGGCTCCTTAAGGGGAGACCTTAGAGCAGCTCCAGTGCCTAAAGGGGCTACAGGAAACCTGGAGAGGGGCTTTGGACAAGGGAAGGTAGGGACAGGACAGGGGGAATGGCTTTAAACTGACAGAGGGGAGGCTGAGATTTGTCATTAGGAAGAAGTTCTTTATTATGATGGTGAGACACTGGCACAGGTTGCCCAGAGAAGCTGTGGCTGCCCCATCCCTGGCAGTGTTCAAGACCAGGCTGGATGGGGCTTGGAGCAGCCTGCTCTAGTGGAAGGTGTCCCTGCCCATGACAGGGGTTGGAACTGAGTGGTCTGTAAGGTCCCTTCCATCCCAAGCCATTTGATGAATCTATGATTCCTGTAGTACATGTATTCTCCCACCCTTGTTCACAAACACTGGTTCTGTGTCATTTGCACACCAACTCATGCGATTCTCTCGGAGTTGTTGATGTGAATTTGGTATCAGTAAAGATCACAGGTACCAAATCTCCACCTGATCTTACACAGTTCACACTGTGCAGCTCACACAGGTCTGTTTTCAAGTACCTACGGATTCACCACTGCAGGTATCTACAGAAAGTTACTTGCATTTGTACTTGAGTTAAATGCAGCGGTTGAAAGATGGAAAACAAGGATTACAAACTCTGGGACTTGAAGTGAAACAAAAAGATTAAGAAGTAACTTTTCAAGCACCAAGTTAAGGTTTTCTAGGGGACTCTGTGATTCACCACAGGCTCTGATTTTGTTTCTATTTGGAGAAAAATGAAAATGGGTCACATAAAAAAAATATGCACTCAGGATGTTATAAATGTGATATTTTACTCCTGGTCCATCTTTTTCTTTCTAAAGTGAAATAGAAAAGGTAGTTCAAAATTGAAAGAATCTAAATGAATGCTGGTTACACTATGAATAATAATAGAGTGATTACCAGAGTGGCAGTGTGCCTTCTCTTCACAGCCTAGTGTAAGAGGCTAGAAATAGAGAATCTTTTCTGCTAACATCTCATATGTATGCATTGGTAGTATTTAACACAAAACATACAGGCCCCTCAGTTCCAGAAAGAAAATGCTTCCAGACAGCAGAAGAGATCCTGTACACCATATGTCTGTGAATATGATACAGTGGGGCTTAGCAGCTGATCAAACTGTTTTCCTTCCTGTTGCATGGTACCGGAAGCCATAGTAATCTGGTGATAGCATTTCTCAATATCATTTATGTGGTTAGTGAATTGCATCACTTGTTACAGCTTTGGGGTGTTTGGGGGATGACAAACCAGGCTTTGGTGTCAGGAAAACTTTCTGAAGTGATGAGCTTTGTAAAGACAGTGCCAGGTTTAAAACTAAAAATAAAGCAGCAAAAAGCAAACTAAACCCTACAGTATTTTCAAAAAAGCAGTCATGGTATTCATAAACTAAGGAAATAGCAATGCCAATATTAACATCCCTAATTTTTTCTTTAAGTTTATTGTATAGATGTTGTACGCATATGCAAAACAAGCAGAAATATCATATCATCATGGAATAGTTTGGGTGGAAAAGGACCTTTAAAGACTGTCTAGTCCAACCCTCCTACTGCATATTGGAATCATAGAATTATAGAATCACAGAATGGTTTGAGATAGAAAGGACCTTAAGATCATCCAGTTCTAACCCCCTGCCATGGGCACGGATGCCTCACACTGAACCATGCCACCCAAGGCTCTGTTCAGCCTGGCCTTGAACATTGCCGTTGATGGAGCATTTATCACATCTTTGGGCAAACTCTTCCTTCGTCTCATCACCCTCACAGTAAAGAACTTCTTCCTTATATCTAACCTGAATTTCCCCTAAGTTTGAACACATCACCCCTTGTCCTCTCACTACAGTCCCTAATGAAGAGTCCCTCCCCAGCATCCCTATAGGCCCCCTTCAGATAC
>JANRGW010025973.1:0-13855 GCA_024733675.1 Psilopsiagon aymara
CCTCAGCCTTCTCCAAATCCAGGGTAGCCAGTTCTCCTGATAGCTTCTGGAGAGGGCCCACGTTGTCCCTAGCCTTTCATTTATTTGTAATGTACCTACAGAATCCCTTCCTGTCATCTTTCACATCCCTAGCCAAGTTTAATTCTAACTGTGCCTTGGCCTTCCTAACATGGTCCCTAGCTTCCCAGACAGCATCCCTGTCCTTGCTTCCACCTGGTATAAGCCCCCTTTTCCTTTGATTTTTCCTCAGCAGCTCCTTATCAGCAGGAGGGGGTCTCCTGGCCCTCTTGCCACTGTCCAGTAACAATGCTGCACTAAATGGCTTGTCAGCATGTGCTCTGTATTTCTGGTGTACTGAAGCTTATAAAAATGTTAATTTTTACTCTGTAAAATTATGAAACATGATATTCAGTTTGTAGGTCTGAAAGCGGGGTTGTTCTCTTTGGCCCACCCTCCAATATAGACACCCTCTAAAATCATCTTTCCTACTTGAAAATTAAAATTGGTTTAGGACCAATGCAGTGTTACCAGAATTAACTAATCTCTTACTGTGAAGATGCTGTGAGTTTGTACAAGCACAGTTGTATGCCAGCATATCATTCTCATATTTTCTATGTCAAGCTTTTCTTCATTTGACATACCAGAGTTATTGTGACCTTCTGAAACTTTATGATGCTCTTAAGCCATGATTCCTGAATTTGGAATCCTAACTTTACGAACAGGAAATACACTAAGAAAGCAGTTAAACTACTTTGAACTAGCTGGGATAAAACACTGGGTCATACATGATACAGGATATTTGTTTTTGGAAGGAAGGAATACTTTATCCTACATGGGGTCATTTTCTGTTCACATCTGTAATTTGTATTATTGTATCCTCGGATAAGTGGAATTCTTTCTGGCATTCCCCAGTGAGAGATTATATTAATAATGCACCTTTCATTATAATTTTACTTATTTTTTGTTTTTGGTCAGAGATCATTCAGTTTTTTCCAGAATTTGATTTTATAGCTTTTTTCTGCATGTGAAGCTTCTAATGGCACCATAGCATGACAAGATATCATAAACTCTGCTGAATCTCTAAAAGCTGTTTTATATATCTTTTTGGGTTATGTGGTTAATGATGGGTTAAAAACTAACACCAGCTGAGGGAAGAAGAGGTTAGAGGGAAATGCTTTCTTTGTATTGTTCAGACTCAGGGTAAATTTACATGAGAATTTTATCATCATTCTTGGTGCTGTGCCTTCTCCAATGAATTCCCTACAGATGCAAATTTTTGGACTGACTTCTTTATTTCTCTTCTTTAGAGATACTGTCTTAAAAGGATGGATCTGTCTTTTATGTCTGGAGAATGAAGCCTTGAGACTTGCCACTATTTCAGAGCCTGTCCAGCTGTTGAAAGTAAAGAGCAATTCTGCAGACAGCTTTGACTTGTACTGGGGGTGAAGTCAAGGCCAAAGAATCTGGGGGAGCAGCTACTTCTTTGACCAACCTTTTTTCTATTTTTAGTGGAAATTGCTCAAAACACTCCATACTCTGAGCATAAGCCTGCTGATGTATAAGAAACCTACAAGAGTTGGACATTTTGTTAGGGAAAGTATTCATCTCTTTATATCTTCACTAATCTGGAAAGTGAATCAGGGGATCACATCCTTGTTCATAGGGTTGGAAGAGACTCAGAAGGTCCAACCTCTTACTCAAAGCAGGGCCATTTATGATGTCAGACTAGGTTCTGCTGGGCTTTAACCAGTTAAGTCTTGAAGACTTCCAAGGATAGATTGTATAACCTCCTTTGGCAGCCTCTTCCACTGCTTGCCTGTCCTCGCTGTAAAAAAATTTTTCCTTGCATCAAGTCTGAGCCTGTCTTTTTCAGCTTATGCCCATTGTCTCTTGTTTACTCAGAATGTAGCAGTGTGAAGAGCCTGGCTGTGTCTTCTTGTTAAGCTTGTAGGTTATCAGGTGGGCATGGTGGCCTACTTGGCGCTCTGTCTTCTCCAAGCTGAGCAAGTTCATTTTCTTACAGGTAGTACAGCAGCCCTTGACCGGTTTGCTGGCCCTCTGCTGAACATGCTTCACTTTATCAATCTCTTCTGGGGGCTCAAAACTGGAGAGAGAATTTGTAGATCCCGTCTGTGAGTGTATCAACTGGCCACCACAATTTAGCCATCTGACAAGTTGATGATGATGCACTCTGTCACCTCCAGGTCAATGATTTAAGAAATTGTACAGGATGGGATAGTTACCTGCAGTACTTTGTTACTGGCCCTCAGTCGGAGTACCAGCCATTTTTCTTTTCAGTCTGATTTTCCACCCATCCAGACTTCAACGTCCTCGTATAAATATAAGAATATTGAAAGAGACAGTGCTTCTTGTGAGAAAAATTGCATGATCACTATTGACTTTCATGATCTTATTCAGAGTTAGAAAAATTTAAGCTAGTACTATTATACTGTGACTTGCAGGTATAATACAGCAGTTTAATGTATTCTGTAGTGCAGTGCAATTAAAATAGCTCTCCTGTGTAGATGATGTTACAAGTTATTAACCTAAACACAGTAAAGTCAAATAGAGCATAACCCTTGCTTTGACTTGGAGATACTTGTAATTTATTTTATTTATTTCATAGATCTTTGCTTAGATTTCCAAGTCTTAAAAGATTTTTAAGATTCATGTTTTCAGAATTGGATTCCTGCGGATGACCTGGCAAAATGCCAAACTGAGAAAATGTTTATTTAAAATGAAGTTTAGATCAATAAAGAGGACTTGAAAGGCTGGGAACTGGTATGTACTGTAATAATATGGTTACTGTCATTTGCTTTTCTAAATTGAGAACCGTGGTCTCTTTTACTTGAAAGCCAGTAGTGATCTTTGCGGCTCTAAATGTGAATAGAACACTGGACTCCTTATATAAAGAGCAAATTAGTTGCTTGGGGATTTTTTGAAGTGCATGAGGAAGACAGAAGGAAATGGCTGCATTGGGATGTATGTTTGCATGATTGTTAGAAGTTTTATTATTGTATTTTTGGTTTGGTTATTTTCTGTCTCCATTAAGCCCCTTCAGATGAAACTTCTGTAGGAGACAACAATATGATTTCATGGCTTGATTGGTTCTGTTCTTTTTGGAGAAAATGCTGAGGACTACGTTAGGAGAAGGTGTAGAATTCATTTTGTATAATGTGAAATCTGAAGGCTGACATTTTCAGCTCTAAGCACGATCAGCAAAACCTAGGAGAAAAGCATTTGGCTTGATGTATTACCTACTGCATCACAAAAAGCCATTCTTGTTTGCCAATGTAAATGAAAAGGAGTGTTATTACTTCAAGGCAGTGGTACATCAGGTAGCTCTTGCACTATTGCATAGCAGCTGGGGTTCCCAAGATAAGGAATGTTAGTGGAAGTATTGGAAAATTACATTTGTAATATAAAAAAAAAAAAAGCATTGTTTTCTTCCTTTAGGTCCCAGCATCACGAGGATGTGGGGCTCCTCTCTGTTTCAGTAAATTACAGAAATTGCAAGTTCATATGTTTTGCCTCCTGTTTTATTACAAGACTGAGACCAGAAGGGGAAGATCTGGGGAAAAAAATCCAAATGGAAAAACTAAATTGTTTAGAGTGTAGTTAGCATGCATTAACACAGGCCTAGAAGAAAACCTGAGGATTTGGGTCTTGATCTAACTTTTGATTTTATATGTCGTATAGCTTTGAGAAGTATTACGCAACTTCCAAATACACTTTATAACTAATAGTTTTTCTTTTTAAAGACTTTTTCTGTATGTGTGTACTATTAATCAGAAAAAGAAATCTGATGTATTCAGTCCTCTACACTGTGTTTAGCTCTGGCTTTTTGAGCCTGAGACATCTTCAAGGAACTCAAGTTTTCGTCATACTACTCCACTCAGCTTTTTTCACCCAACAGCAAGAAAAAGTAGCGTGTGTGAGATGTATGTTACATATATATGTAAAAACTAATAGTAGTGTCATAATATTATGAAAGGCTGTAAAATTATCAGTGCATTCCCTGTGTCCAACAGAGTTAATGCAACCGGCTTCAAGATGGACCTGCTGCTGCAGGGGAGCTGCAGTCTGTGGGGAGGGCTTATGTTGAAGAAGTTCATGGAGGACTATCTCCCACACTGGGACCCCATGCTGTAGCAGGGGAAGAGTGTGAGGAGACCTCCCCTGAAGAGGAAGGGGTGGCAGAAATGTGTGATATACTGACCACAACCCTTGTTGACACTAGTGGGGAGGACGTAAAGAAAATTCAGGAGTTAAGTTGAGCCCAGGAAGAACAGAGGGGTGGAGAAAAGGTGTTTTTAAGATTTGTTTTTATTTCTCATTATCCTAGCCTGATTTGATTGGTAAGAAATTAAACTGATTTCCCCAAGCTGAGTCTGTTTTGCCCATGACAGCAACAGGTGAGTGATCTCTCCCTGTCCTTATCTCAACCCACAAGCCTTTTATTTCCTCTCCACTGTCTGACTGAGGAGGGTAGTGATAGAGTGGCTTTGGTGGGCATCTGGTATCCAGCCAGGGTCAAACCACGACAGTGTATTGTGACTAAGGGGTCTCATTGGTACAAAATTTCAGCTTTTTTTTTTGCAAATGCCATAACTGCCAGATTGGATTTGAGGTTATTGTCTGAGTTTAAACAATTTCTTAACAGCTGGTTACTTCCACAGACTTACTAGCGTTTGCCTGAATGCGTAGTTTTCCAAATTTCAAAATATCACATCTATCCCTTTTCTTTTGGTCATAGGAGCTACGTACTGTTTCTGTATTACTAGTACATGAAATATGTGGAAATCTGAGGTCTCTGCCCATCTGTAAAATAGAACCAAATCAAGGCGATGATACTTCCATTTCAAAATTATGAAAACAAGTTTAGGACTGATATGATATATAATCAATATTTCAGATCTAGTATATGTGCTCTGTGAAACTGACCTGCTTGTAGTTTTCACTGAAATTTTAAAACTAAGTACATAGCCAGATTCTGTTCAGTGGCTGAATAACATATGTGTGAAATTACTGAATGGAATATCTACCCTTTAGGTATTGGAACCCTGGTGTAATGTCTCCCCGGAGCCTTCTCTTTTCCAGGCTGAACAAGCCCAACTCTCCTAGCCTGTCTTCATGGGAGTGGTGCTCCAGCCATCTGATCATCTTCATGGCCCTCCTCTGGCCTTGCTCAGGCAGATCCATGTCCCTCTTGTATTGGGGTCCCAGAGCTGATTGCAGCACTCCAGGCAAGGTCTCACAAGAGTGGAGTAGAGAGGGAGAATGGCCTCCCTTGACCTAGTCATGCTCCTTTTGATACAGCCCAGCATACTGGCTGCAAGCATACGTTCCTGGGTCATGTTGAGCTTCTTGTCAGCCAGCACTCCCAAGTCCTTCTCCCCGGGACTGCTCTCAATCCAGTCTCCTCCCAGCCTGTAGTTGTGCTTGCAGTTGCCCTGCTCCAGGTGCAGGACCTTGCACTTGGCCTTTTTGAACTTCATGAGGTTCATGCATCATTCAGTAGAAGCTCACAAAAATACCTAGGTTGCAATGCGACACATGGCCATTCCTGAGCTGCAAGCACACATCAAAACCAAGGGACTAACCTGTATAACAATTTAAGGCAATCTTACATAGTTACTCTCCTTATGGTGTATTTGTAAAGGATTGCATTTAAGAAATAGAAGGCTGTTACCCTGTTGGTAGAATTGTGAAATATCACCTATTCTTATTTTGCTATAGCAGCAAAATGAGTGTTTAAACTCAGTCACTAACTCAGTTATGAGGAAAGGTATTGAATTTTTTTTTGATGATGTCAGTCAGTAATGTTTCATTTGCAATATGAATAGAAAACGTTCGAAGTATTTCAATTTTCTGTCTCAAGTGAAAGAGCAGTTATTAAAAAAAAAGTGTAACACCCTGCAGAAAAGAAACAAAAGCATGTATTTTTTTTTTTGTAGCATTCTAGTTGCCTTTGCCACTTCTTTCTGAAATTTTGTTTATGTCCCTGTTAAATTATTCCAGTAACCACAAATTAATTTTAATTCCATTGGCTTTTGTCAAACAGGTTTTTTTCATACCACCCTGATTTAAATGGAAGTGTTAGCATAATAAGTGCATATTCTTTTGAAATAAAGTGACTTAGGTACGTAAATTCCATTTTTGTTCAAGTGTTAGGAAGTTGGAATACTTGTTGGGGAAAGAATAATAAAATGTGAGGCTAGGTAAGCATTAAGACAATCACACTGTTGATAAAAAGGCAAGAATTAAATGCCACACAAAAAATGTTAAGGCTTTCCTTGAAATTAATGTTCGTCAGGCAGCTGATGATGAATCTTAGTGTTAACATGACCAAATGTTATGACGTTTCAGTAGAAGGATGTGCTTTCTCTATGCTTTCCTCAAATGCACATGTCATGTAAATACACTTTAATGTTTGTCATGTAATAAATTTCAAAATGTTTCATTACAAGAACAATGAGCCCTTTCATAGTTTACAGTAATTCTAATTAGTATTCTACATGAAGAGCCAATTTGTGGTGCATTCTCAGAAGCTTTTAATATGCATTGTCTGATTTGTCCAGTTCTTTGTTGTTTATGCATTTTAGCCTTAAATTACTGTTTGTGATGTGTTATGGTAGCTGGATGTTAGTTTGCGGGTATAGACTGTGTTCAGAGTTTGCCTTTTTATCAGTATGTTTCCTTACATCACTTAGATACCTTGAGTTCTGCTTGAAGAATGGAGTGCTGGACTTGTAGAGCTGTACTGGTGCCTGCCTTCATACTTCTGAGCAAATGGGGGTTTGCAGTGTGGCTGTTTCATGTTTTCTGGGTACAGCATTTCCTCTTTGTGTTAGACTCTTGGAGCTTACCGCTTGGCAGCAGGTCCAAAATTTAGTCCCATCCTATTTACAGAAACAGAAGAATGGATGCAGAGGTGTGTTCTACATGACAAAAAAGCAACTTGCCAAAACTCACTCTCCCCTCTTCCCCTCCCAGTTCAGCCATGATCAAGTATCAAATCCTCATTCTTGATATGGCATGTATGGCTTAGGTTTCTGAGAAGGCTGCTAAGTTCAGAGAGATGAAAAAATGACTGCAGAGTAGAATAATGCAAGACAAGGAAGAAAAAACAAGCAATGTGGGTTGGGTGCACTTTGAGCAACCTGATCTAGTGGAAGATGTCTCTGGCCATGGCAGTTGGAAATACCTTCCAACCAAAACCATTCTGTGATTCTATGGTATTATTGTGATGGGAATCGGCAATAAACTTGAGTTGGAAAAAAAAAACCCATGAAAAGGTATACAAACCTGAGAGCAAAAATGGAGTCAGGGAGAGATGTCAAATCAGCACCATTAAGGAACATTTCCAGATAGCAGTGAAGGATGGCTCTTTCCAACTTGAATGATAGAAGTTAAAGGGAAAAGTCTCTGCGAGTCTTGCCTGGGTATTGATAATACTGATTCTTAGTCACCTTGTGAAATTGTAGGTATATTTGTGTGTGTTAGCCAATAAATAGTTTTAAATATCCTGTTTATTGTTAAGTAAGTGTTGTATTTTAATGAAATTTTATTCTGCTTGTAGTGACTTTTTGCACGCAGCTAACAGTACTTGAACAAAGTGATGCAAGGAAAGAGGGATGCAAATCTTGTTTAAGAGTTAAAATACATTTTTATTCAAAATCCACAGCTCTTTTTTTTTTTTCTGACCAGTGTGGTATGTTCCTTGACTGGGGAGGTTATGTTCATACAAACTTCCTGAAAAAAATATTCCACTGGAGTTCTGAAAATGTAATAAATAAAAATTGTATCATTTGCCATTCTTATTTTTCCCCCAGTAGTAATTTCCTATCCATTATTGTGTAATGTATATTGTACTAGTTCAGTTCCCATATTGAAAACAGCTTTAGCAGCCATTTCTTAAGCAATAGTATAAATTAAAGTGAAATTGAGCCATAATATTACTGCATTATCAGAGTTAATGTGATCATAGTCTTCCTACAGTGGGGAATGGACATAAATCTGTCAGTAGCAAAACCTGAAAAATACAAATACAAATCCACACCATTGCACTGATGTGTTTTTTTAAGATCTTCAGGCTTTCAACCAGATAGCCTGAATATATTGAATTTACCTTTATTATAGCAGTGAAGAAATCAGTTCTGTAATTTTTCACATAAGTGTTATAAAATTCAGATTTAGGATGCCATTGTGCTGATTTAGGAAGAATTGATATATTATTTACATCAAAGTTGAAAAAAAAAGTGTGAAGTTAAAATGCAGGTGAAGTAATGGAGAAGATAATTCTGAACTACAAAAAGTCATCTGGACATGGTCCTGGGCAACTGGCTGTAGGTGGCCTCGCTTGAGCAGGGAGTTTGAACCAGAATTCTTGATGTAAAGAGTAAATTGGACAAAGTTCTGCCAGGAATAAATGAAGTGTTACTGATTTCATCTCAGTGCAAGAAGGCTTGACTGGACCATCTCCCTCTTTTCGAGACCTAATGTTCTTTGATCTCAACTCGTTGCCTTGCTCTTCCATCTAAAATAACTGCATCATAAGATCAAAACTTTTTTTTGACAGTAGAAATTTAGGTCCTGCTCTTTTTAACAATGGTAGTTCCAGTTAATTTACGCGGAGAGCTGAAACAGGGCAGAAGTGCATTTTGATGCTGGTTGATAGGTTTCTGTTATTAATACATTGTGCAAAGTGAATCCTTGTTGTCAGATTTCATGGTTCAAATTATTTTCCAATAGAAGACATGCAGATGTCATCTGAAATTCTTTGCTTTTAGAAATAATTTTCAAACCACACAATGGCAATCTGCTTGCTTGGAGCAGTGTAATAAAATGATGTGAAAACCAAACTGTTTAGGCTGTGTGGTGACTGCAGATGTACAAAACTGCTTGTGTTTGATTCCATAACTGTGGAAAGCCACAGTAAATCAGATAAATAGCATGCAAATTTTAAAATCAACTACATATATTAGCTAGGTCTCTACTGCTTAATTGGCTTAGTATCTAACATTGGGTATAAAGAATACATTTATATATTAATGCCAATCCTTGTTCAAATGTTTTACATGTCTTGATGCATCTTAATTGGTACTCTACCTACAGCTTTTGTCACTGTTATGGAGGAAACTCTTTTAATATTTTATTCACTTCATCTTACATTATTTGTAAATCTAAGCTCTGTTAGTGCAGCTGACAGAGAAAGAAGGAAAGTTTTTAATCTTCATTAATATTTGAGGCATGTATACAACTCTTAATGGTACCAAAGTGGGAACTGTAGAAATTCTGTGGCCACAGAAAGAACAAGCTGTTATAATTCCTACTGGGAAAAAATTGTATTTTCTGTATGCATATTTTAATTAAGTTCTTGGTATCATGGGTTCTTTTAGGCCTGCTTTATGAAAGTTACTTACAAAACAATGTCAATAAATCCATTCTAGAATTTGTATACTTTAAAGCTACAGTTATACTACTTTATATGTGAGATCTGAGAAAGGGGTCTGTATAAAACAAATTATCTTAAACCATTGTGTATGAACCAGTGGATTGAATTGGATGTTTGTACTCTCTGGAAATTGTATGCATGTTGGAAATGTTTCTCATTCAGTCCCTCTAACTCAAACTATCTGTAGTTGTTTGTAAGCAGCAGAAAATAGGCATTCAAAAATACAGTGGAGAAAATGTGTTTCTGGAAAAAAATGACTAAAATGTTTAGAAGAGGCATGGAAAGTTAAACACACAGTACTTTATCCTCCTAATTTGAGGTGAGAAAAGCAAGCTTTTTGAAGACTTGATACAGTGGCTTGGGTGTTGAAATTAGCCGTTGTAGCTGCATTTTTCTTCTGAATTCCTTTCCAAAATACGTTACTTTCTTCTGAACTTTTATATTCCAGTTAGGGCACATATTCCTTAAAAAGAGAAGTTTTAATAAAAATTACAATACTGACTACACAGCAACAATTTTCTTTTGTTCCAGGCTTCTTTTGTTTTTCTTCTGTAATCCCAAATGTATTATTGCCAGGAGTGTTCTGTCTTTTGATCACGACTTGAGAGGAGGCAAGAAAAAGCAGTATTTATGAATGCAGCAGGCATAGCAAAGCTTAAATTTTTTACTGTCTTTTCATGCTATCTTTGCCTGATAAATATCAGGTTTAAATAAAGCTTTTGTTGGTCTTGCTGTTTTTGTTTAGACAGATTAGTTTCTTTTTAAAAGGCCTGAATATACTTGTTATGTTTTTTATGTTAAGTACATTGGGTAAGGGCAAAACTTCTAACATGTGACAACACAAACAGGTGGTTAATCCAGCACTGGAATCTGTGTTCCTTGCTTTGAATTCAGAATCAAAGGTCTGTCTTTTCCAAGTAAGTTGTTTAAATTCATAAGAAAATTTACCACGTTGTTTTTTGCTACCATCCCACCACGCTACCCAGACACGGGGGGATGATGTTTGTATACAGCTCTCAAAGCAAATTTGTTCCAGCGCACATTGCTCTGTAATTTAGTTTCTTAGAACACTTTAATGTTTGCTGTGAACTGTACTTCAAGTTCTCATTTAAAGTAGATTATAAACCCTGAATGTGCAGAATAAACGCTAATAACTACCAGGATTCTTTTGCATCTCAGCAATCATACTTAGCTGTGAACTTAGATTAGATATTAGGAAAAAGTTCTTCACTATGAGGGTGGTGATATACTGGCACAGGTTGTCCAGAGAAGCTGTGGCTGCCCTAACCCTGCCAGTGTGCAAGGCAAGGTTGGACGAGGCTTTACGCAACCTGGTCTCATGGAAGGTGGCCCTGCCCATGGCGTGGGGTTTTAGAACTAGATGATCTTTCAGGCCCCTTCCAACCCAAACTATTCTATGATTCCATGATATAACTAATATATCAATTAATATATTGACTCAGCTTTCTTATGGTTGCATTCCAGGCCAAGCTTGTCATATAGAGTTTTGCCAATTAAGCCGTACTGGGCCACGGTAGAATATAAGCTAGCTAAAGCTGCTGCGCTGACAACTTAGTCTGATTTCAATTCTGATGACGGCAACTACCATTTGTCTGCTTAGTCTGTCTTTCTGAGCAGTTAATGTAACTATACTATCAGAAACACTCTGTTGCCATGTAATGGCTGAGTTATATTTTATTTAAATGTATTTTATCTGTTTAATAATATATAGTCACCTAGGCTTTCTTTATAATTAACCAGGCAAGCAGATATCCTGAGACAGCATGTGTGATATAGTTGGGATGAATTGTTCTCTTTTTGTGCTTGTCTGTCCCAGTGAATTGGATAGAGGATCTGGGTGATTAGATTAGACAAACCTATGCTTTTGATAGGTGAAGTTAGTCGTGATGCATTTGGCATGTAGGGTACCATACGAGAAGACATGCTTACAGTGAATAACTGCAAGTTATTCTGAAGGATAGTCATCACACCCTCTATAAGTTTTTTGTAATAATATATAATACTAGATACACAATATACCATAATAATTCACTTAGAAGAGTGAATTCTATTACCATACACAAAATAGTTGTGAGCTGTATGTAGGCATCTGTGTGCAAATCCTACCAATACAATCATATGGAAAATAAATTAGGCATTTCAGAAAATTTCACCAAAAAGTAAGAATAACATACTAACTTGAAGGGAGTTGTTATTTCATACGAAGGAACATTTGAATTACTGCTGTGTGGTGAAAGAAAACAAGCACTCTCCTGGATTATAGCTTCTAGTTATTACTGAAACCGTAACTTTAAGTAGGATTGACTATTTGCAGGAATAATATTACTACGTAAAATGTAAGTAATTAAACTAGTGAGGCATTATTTGAGGAAGAATAGAATCAGAAATGTTTTAAGCCCTCATTTAATTTTTAAGTGTGGGGATGGGAATTTTAAGGAGAGCAGGTGACCTCCTGCTAGTTTACAATGCTTTTAGTTAGTGTTCAAAACAAGAATTTTTTTGTGGGTGAATTACAGAAATAGTTGAATCTGGCAGTATTGCTACAGAGCAACTTTTTAATCTTATTTGATCAATTTTATTGTCTATTATATTTGCAAAGACTCGAGCTAAATACATTTTGCAAACAAGTTCATTAGTATACACTTTCTCTATGTCTGTGTTACTTTCTTAAGGTATTAAGTATTTAGCCTGTTTTAAGTACTAGCCGATTGGGTTAACAGATTGGCAAAAATGGCTTTCTGTTTCACAGTACACAGTCTGTGGTTGGTTTTATTGATACATTGGTTTTGTGCAGTGGGTCAGGTCTAGTCAATCTATAGAACCACAGAGCAGAAAAATGAAGGAGAGGAGCAGTCAGGTAATTTTTTTTTCTTTCTGTTTTTCAAGCTTATATTATCTTTTTGTGTATTGTCCATCTCCTCCCCCACCTATTTTCCTCTTCTATATATTTGATATTTTGCTTCCTTATGTAACAGCTGGTAAGGATCAAAGGATGAGAGAATGCATGCATTTCCATAGAAATTGATCCATTAATAATAATGTAGCATTTTATAGTCCACTGGGATCTGCAGACTTTATATACCAATAAATTCAAAGAATATAATAATAAATATGGGCATAATGAAGCAAAGCTGTGGGAGGTTCATTGTTGCGCTGATTCCTGGGTTTTATCAATATTTCTGTGTTCAGAAATCTGTGTTTTGTGCAAAATTCTGCTTCTACTGCAGTATTAATTGCTGTTGTGTGTTGGAATGGCTTAATATCTTCATAGTGGCCTATAAGAAGATATGTTTCGGTCCCACATGTTACTGCTGAGGAGTAAGACAGAGTGCTACACAAGGGATAGGAGACGCAGATGGACCATAGAGATAGAAGGTAAGAGGGCAAAATAAAAAGGGGAAAAAAAGGGTAGTGGGAGCTGTATGAGAATATAATTTATACTGGAGGGAGAAGGCAAGAACCACAGTCCTCCCAAAATACAGATTGTTTCTGGGTGGTAAGTTGTAAGCCAAATGCAGACTTTTTATTAAGGTTTTCATTGCTTAGTCAAACGATCTCTAAGGTGTATTTAGAAAAGTCTTGGTAATTAATACAGAAGGCTGTGCCTTGGCTTTATACAAAGGAATTAAACAGGTGGGAGAAAAGTATACATGACTCTATCTAGATACTTTTGCATACATGTACTTTCAAAAACCTCCTGTGAATGAGGAGCACTGAAGTGGGCTAATAAAAATTTATGCGCTGGAAATTGTTTACACTTTATTCATCAGTTACATGACACCTCAGATTATTTCATAGAATAAACCAGTTTTTGTCTGCAGAATGTCCCACACTTAGAAAATATATGACAATAAATTTTTGCTAAGACATCTATCCAGGGCCTGGAATTTGAGCAGATGAGACCTGTCAATCCCTTCAATGTATTTTGCTTAGCATATTGTGTTCTTAAGTGTTCCACTAATATCTTTCTGTGTTGGTCCCACTGTGTGTCTTTTGGGTAAAAAATCCTGCATGCTTTCACTGTTTTCTGCTTTGTGTTTTCAGACAGTTTTCAGACCATCAGAAAGAGCAGAATACTCTGCAGGTGGTGTCCATTTTTAGACTTTGACTATATTTAGAGCCTTAAAGCTTGCCTTAGATTTTATGTCTAGAGGTATTTTTGCATTTTGTCTTCATGGTCTGTAATCGTATTTCATAGAATCATAGAATCATAGTACAGTTAAGGTTGGAAAGGACCTGAAGATCATCTAATTCCAAATCCCCTGCCATGGGCAGGGACACCTCCCACTAAACCATATCGCCCAAGGCTCTGTCCAACCTGGCCTTGAGCACTGCCAGGGATGGAGCATTCACAACTTCCCTGGGCAACCCATTCCA
>JANRGW010025974.1:0-16375 GCA_024733675.1 Psilopsiagon aymara
TTCTCCTTGGGCTGCTCTGAATCTCTTCTCTGCCCAACCTGTAGCTGTGCCTGGGATTGCTCCGACCCAGGTGTAGGTGTATTCAAGTCACTGTTCCGATTTTGTAGGTGTATGATTAACCTACTTTCATTTTGATCTTTACTTCGGAACTCACATTTTGTATTTTCTAATACAGCTTCCATTTGTCCTTCATTGGGAGAATGTGTGGTACTCCCACCAGGCTCTGCTTTGATTCCTTGATTCCCTTTTTCCCCTTCTTTCCAGCCTCATGCCAGTGTTGTCATGGGTTTTTTGGATACAGCTATGCAGCTAATTTCATCATTTGCGAGGAATTCCCTAGTGCTTTTCCTGACATGTTGGAAAGGGTGGCTAGCCTTTTCGCTTCGGAGTTCAACAGAGATCTCTTCTGGATGAGTGTGATTCATTAAGTTTTCTATCCTACTCACTTGTAAAAGATAACATTACAGTTCAGTCAACGCTGAGTTACAGCTATATATTTTATTCCCACCTGGAAGGGTACATATTTTCATGAGACTTCTCTAGCCACATTCTGATCTAATCAGCCCTGAGGAGTCTTTGGTCTGCAAGCTGTATATGTTGGCACAGTGCAGTGATGAGCTATTTGTCCAGGTAGCTTACACACCTATGCAGGCATGCCCAATGTGAGCATGTAACAAGGCTTTTTATCATGTTTTGACCTACATAACTTTATGTTAAAAATATCCCAACCCTTAAAGCATCATGAAAGTACACACAGGAACTTTAAGGGGGTTATCTATTCCACCAGTATATCAACTCGGCGAGCTTTAGAAATAGGAATTATATGTATGGAAAATTGGGCAGTGAAGGGGAAGGAAAGGAACAGCCCTTAATCAGACCTTCTTTAGTAATTCTGTCATGTTACTCTTTAACAGATTAAAGAGGCAGCTGATATTATTCAAAAACTGCACTTGATTGCACAGGAACTGCCTTTTGACAGGTAATATTCTATCTGAGCATCTTTAAAAAAATAATCTTCACATAGCTATAACTTTCTAATGCTTCTCTTGTCTACTCTTTTGGTGCTTAGTGATTCATGTAGCTTTTGAGATGGATTGTGTTCTTATTTCTGTCTCTTCTCTTCTCAAATTTGTGTTCACATGCTCATGTTTTGGGATCATCTTTACATACACATCCTAAACTGCTTAACAGACTTTTAATGGGATAATTTTGCTGTGCTGACTTAATGCTAGATTTGAATTAGATGTTTGTAGGTTTTTATGGATATAAAGTGTGTAACTTTTCTGCCGTCTTTGTATTGTATGTTCTCATTTTAAGTAGAGTGCCTGCTACTTGTGATCTAGAATGTCTGTGATTTTGCTTGTGATGTGGATTTGAATTTAATCATGGTATTTTCTGTTGTTAACAGGTTTTCTGAAGTAAAATCAAAGATAGCAAGTAAGTTTATCCACTTTGATCCATATTCCTATATTTGAATTGTTAAAGATGATTAAAGAAGTATGCAATAATGTCAGTATTACAGGTTTTGTTGGTGCTTATGTTACGTAACCTGATGGATTTTTGTTGTTATCCCCTTTCCTCTACAGGTAAATACCATGACTTAGAGTGCCAGCTAATTCAAGAGTTTACCAGCGCACAGCGGAGAGGCGAAATCTCCAGAATGAGAGAAGTAGCAGCAGTTTTGCTTCATTTCAAGGTAAAACCCAAGGGTTTTAACTTATATACGTAAGTAAAACAGCCCATGATACAATAAGTGCCTGTTTTAATTGAACATATTTGCATGGGCACAACCACTTTCGGATAGCATATGTAACTTTAAAAATGCCAAGATGCTTGTTCTATCTCAAATCAAATGCAGGGGAATAAAGGCAGGTAATAGGGGATTGTAGGCAAGGTCAGTAGAGGCCATTCTCCGATCTTTTCTTATATGCATTTAAACTGGTTTTCATGCTTGAGAAAGGGTGTTGAAACTTCTGGTGTATATCCATGTGATGTGGGGATAAATGAAGTAACTTTAGGTTTGTGACAAGAGTGGGTTTGAGAGAACCTACACTTTTTATGAATTTTTTTTTTGCTTTTGTTTTTTTAAAAATATCTTTTTCACAGGGGTTGTATTTTCTTGCTTTTATTCTATTCTGAAATATGGACAGTCTGCTTTAACACTGAGTTATTTTGCTTCTTCCATAGGGCTATTCCCATTGTGTAGATGTCTACATAAAACAGTGTCAAGAGGTAACACGTTTTATTTCAAATGTATCTCTTTGGGTCTTGATTGATTTAGTCATGCAGGTTCTTGTAAATGTATTATGAAATGTTCTTCTGAAACCCTAGGGTGCATTCCTGAGGAATGATGTTTTTGAAGATGCAGCCATTCTCTGCCAGCGAGTGAATAAGCAAGTTGGAGAAGTCTTTAGCAATCCAGAGACTGTACTAGCCAAACTCATTCAAAATATCTTTGAAGTTAAACTTCAGGTATTTCAAAATTTAACTTGACAAAAAAATGTATCTAGTAATAACAGTTAATGACAACTTATAATATTTGTAGTTTTGTAAAGGATGTGGAATCATAGCTGACTATTGCGAAAGGTAATTTGCCTTTAGATGTTGTTCACCTTATAGTGCAGAGATTGAGCTTGTGTTTGAATACCAAATTCATATGTCAGGTTTGACTTAGTATTTTATGGTAAAGAATATTTTTGTTCAAATATTAGATAACAGGAAAGCTCTATGCTTGAGTATGTATTGTGATAAGCAAATATGTAAACATCTCCTTTGCTTACTGTCAAGCAGAAATGCCGCTAGGCCTCCAGTGCTTTTGAATCTTAAAAAAAGGGATTTTGTGTTTGTTGGTCAGTCACAATTTTGAAGCAATCTGTCTTTTGTCTTTGCTTTGCACACTACTGCTTTGTATTAGTAAATAACTTTCTTCTAAAAGATGTTTTTTACTCTATCTGTAGATAATGCGGGATCTATAAATTTGAGATGTAAACCCTAAGAATATATGAATTATCTCAAGATACATACTTTGCAGTAAACTAAATACAGTCTGACAAGTACTGAGTATGAGGTGTGTTTTCTAGCTCTTCTAACAGATGTACCCAAATTTTACAGAGTTACGTAAAGGACCAGCTGGAAGAACACAGGAAATCAGATGCAGAACAGTATCTTAAGAATCTCTATGATCTATATACAAGGTATTTATATATTGGTGTAGATATTCTCCTCTAATTTGTTTGTTTTCAAGATGTAGGAAGAAAAGCCAAAAATGTAAAGTCTCATTAAAAAAAAAAAGAAACAAATTTATGGCCATGAGCCTTTACAATTTCTGCTTTCCTAAAAAAACTTTTAAATTGTCATTGTTATTTTTAATGGGAAGTTTTTAATATAGCAATCTTTGAAAAAAATTTTTACACTATGTGAAAGCCAGTCCTCCGCATCTCACTGGCAACTTACTTGATTACAGTTGTGTTGTATGTAATTAAACATGAATTATGCAAAATTTTTCACTTAAATATAAGGCTCCTAGAAGTCTTAACACAACCAGGGTTTCATTGTGATGTGTTCTTACAAACACGTAATGCTGTAATTCACACAAATTCAACCTTTCCCTCCTCTCCTCTTTGTTTCTTTTGCATAAAGAACTACTAATCTGTCAAGCAAATTGATGGAATTTAACTTGGGTACTGATAAGCAGACTTTCTTGTCTAAGCTTATCAAATCCATTTTCATTTCCTACTTGGAGAATTACATTGAGGTGGAAATTGGTTATTTGAAAAGTAGGAGTGCTATGATTCTGCAACGCTATTATGATTCCAAAAACCACCAGAAAAGGTCCATTGGCACTGGAGGGTAAGTTTCTTCTGTGAAGTTTTGTACTTCTAAAATGGAAGGGAGGAGGTATGGGGAGAAACATAGTGTTTGCCATGTTGGATGTACAGTCATGAACTGCAAAAGAGCAGGCTTCTAAAATGACCTACAGCTTTTATATTTTTCTATCACTTTATGTTCTGATTAAAAAGTGTATTGCTCTTGGTACATGTGAAAGGTGATGCATGGTATTTATACACTCACGGGAAATGAAAAATATCAGTTAAACCTATGTTTCAACTTAGGATCCAGACCCACAAAAGGACTGAAGCAAAACTAAGGTACCTAAAGCATGTATATGTGTGTATCTAAAAGCATACATTTTTTTTCACCTGCCCAGGTCTTGTGGTCCCCTCCCAAGACCTAGGAAGGGGAAAAGACCATAGCAATGTCAGTGAGAAAGCTCTTAATGAGCCCAGAAGATGCAATGGACTTAGAGAAAGGTAAAACAAGACTTCATTATCCTCAGGGTAGAGAAAAGAATAAAGGACTAGTGAGAAGTGGGAAAGGAAGAATTAAAACTTGTGTGAAGCAGAGGTGATGAGACTACTGCACCTTTCAAAGAGCTACTGGATTCAGTCAGGAATGAAAAGTGATTTTGAGAGAGAAGCAGCAAAGTAATTAGTTAAAAAAACAAAGTTGAAAATTTAATTTTCTTGGGGAAAATTAAATTGTAGTAACTTCATGGGTTGTTTTATGCATGGCAATGTGTTGCAGCATGCTTGACTAAATCAGTACTGCTGAGATAGTGGATGAATGGAGAGGTTTTGGTGGTGTGGATGAGATACAAAACTTTTGTTAGTGCTTTGAAAGTACAGTGTGACAGAATGTACTGAGGCTAAACTATGCTCTGTCCGCAGAGCATAGTGTCATAGGATTCAATTGAAATTACTCTTATTCCATGAAGGGCAATAGCTGGTCCTCTGGTGTGTGCGTGCCATGATAGAACACAATTAACCATGGAATCAGAGGTGGTAGTTTTGCATTTACTGGCAATTTTTGTTAAGTTTGCAAGACTGTCTTAATGCTTGTGTACCCTAAACTGTGTCTTGGGCTCTGTTTAAGTTAACAACTAAAATATCCTAAATCATTGTTGAACTTGAGCATCAAAATTTCCATCCAGTGAAATCTTCTTTTGGTCTATGCTTGTTCTAGTATTCAAGACCTCAAAGAGAGAATAAGGCAACGTACAAACTTGCCATTGGGGCCAAGCATTGACACACACGGAGAAACTTTTCTGTCGCAAGAAGTAGTGGTTAACCTTTTGCAAGAAACGAAACAAGCTTTTGAAAGATGTCACAGGGTAAGTTTGCTTCCTGTGATCTCCATTAGTGATGTAATTTTGTGTGTGAAATTAAATCTTGAGAGTCAGTTTTGGATTGAAGCATGGCAGGAAGAAAGGAAGGACATTATTAAAAAAAAATAATTCTCTTGCATTCACTGAAACAAGGTCATGGTGGAGGCTAAAGGTTTCCTTTTTAAATGTGGATCTAGTGGTATTTCATGTCTTTTAATACTGTCTATTTTTGGAACAAGTGAGGATGATTGAACCTACTGTCTACTCTGCTCTTCTTATTAAGTTATACCCAAGACCTGAGGAGCCTTTTTCCTGCTTTTAAAATATAGAGAATAATTCAACAGTTGGTTTCCTATGTCAAGTGCCATTTCTTTTTGCATTAGGAAATCTTCAATAAAATGTGGAGAGGAATAATCTTTAGCATTGTTTATCTGCGTAATGCTCTACTGTTCTTTAAGTGCTTTAGTCCAACAACAACTGAGAAAAAGTATATTTCTTCTGAAGAAATTGCTTATTGTACTGTCTGTCAGTTACTATTTGTCTGGTACTTTAGTGTAAATGAAACCCCTTGCAATTTAATTACAAAGTTAGATGCTAGAGGTTTGCTTGTTTGGTTTTTTTAATTAGCTAAATATACTGATTTCTAACAAATTTTAATGCCATTAACATTGTAAATTAGCTTAGTGCCTGTGACTGCTTTAGGAAAAATAACTTGGTAATACTGTATGTAACCGTATAGTGAATCATTTCAGTGTCTGGAAATCTCTGTAATGGTGTTTTGTTCTTGAGGTTTTGTTTTGGTTTTTTGGGGATAAATACAGCAGAAATCTTTGGGAGTGGTATTGTGTAAACTAACTTGTATTGCAATAGTAATCTTTGCTTACTGCTAGCTTCATAAAGTCTTCATGTAATTCCTTAAAAAACAAAGCTGTATTTCCTACATAAAAAAGCCCTGTCTCATTTTTCTTTGGAAAAGGGATTTACTAACAAGTTTCCGTCTGAAATCCCATGTTGCTTACAGCTCATGAAGGTGCAGATGCTGTGTGTGTATATGGGCATTACTTCACTTCATAAAAATTTTCATGCTCCATTGACTCCAGCTGAACTGTGTTAAATGCAGCTGAGGTTTGTTCAGTCTGTATTTTTTTTTTTTTTGCTTGCACTATGGTGGCAATGATGAAAGACCAGCCGCACTAGGTGAAACTGAAGGTGGATCTAACCTACTGGCCTGCCTGGTAACTGTGGCCAGTGACAGAAGTTTAGTAAAAAGATAAAAGGCACCGTTCGGATGGAGTCATCTTATCTGTATATGTTTTTCTAGTGTTCAGTGGCATGCAGTTTGGGTAATACCTGAGATTCTATCTGAACAGTTGTGTTTTAAGAACTACTAATTAATATCGTCCTTCATTATTACTGTTGTCGTTATTACAAACTCTATACTTCTAATTTTTATAGCATCCTGTGGCATGTTTGCTTCAGTTTACTTGATGATGTTGAAGGGTTTAATGATGCTAAAGGCTGAACACTAAAGGCTATGAATACTTTTCATTTAGAATAAAATTCCAATTATTCTGGAATACTTGTTACATTTTCGGCTTATCTCCTGCGCAATATTGGATAAACTTTCAAATGTATATAGAACTGACCTTTAGGATTATTTTTTTTCTTTTTCTTTAAAGCTCTCTGATCCATCTGACTTACCAAAGAATGCTTTCAGAATTTTTTCTATGCTTGTAGAGTTCCTATGTACTGAACACATTGATTATGCATTAGAAACAGGCCTCGCTGGTGAGTATAGTATTTTCTGAGAATTTCATCTTATTAGCCGTTTTATGTAGATGATCTTTGCAGGTCCTTGCTGTGCCTTATTGATTGGCCTTGTTCAGAATGTATTGGTTAAATGAAATCTGTTTTATGTGTTTGGGAAGTTGACATTTAATGTCTTCTAAACTGTAACTTCCATTTGGGGGATAGAAGACAGCATGCTTCCATCTGTGTATTAAAAACATTTGTATCGCAGAAATTGGAACATCAGTGCTTCCTACCTCTTAATTGTTCTCTGTGCCATGGCAGGAGAATGTTTTTATATTAAAGCATAGTGTCGTATGTTTTATAAGAATTTCATGCTTGTTTGTATGTCTGTGCATTTTCAAGAGTGACAGTAAATAAGAAAACTGCTTGTATTAAAGAAGTTAAAATCTTGACAATGAGAACCTAGCTTTCCTACATGAAAGCGTAAGGTTAATGTACTGACGAAATATTTAAATTGTTCTGTTTTGCTTTTGGAAATTTTGAAAAGCAACATATTTCTGTGCTTATGGTTGTTACCTCATGTAGCTATGACAAGTATTCTATATGTGGCATCATGGTAAATTTTTGGAACTCTTAAGCCTGTGATTTAAGCAGTCATGGAAAAAGTCTGTGTATTTAAAAAAAACCATCATACTAATTATAAGAACTGCATATCATTACAATTCTGATGAAACCTTCTTTGCTTTAGGCATTCCTTCTTCTGATTCAAAGAACGCAAATCTTTATTTCTTGGATGTTGTCCACCAGGCCAATACTATTTTCCATTTATTTGACAAGCAATTCAATGATCATCTGATGCCATTGATCAGGTACCTTTATTTTGATTAGCATTGTTTTTGTGAATGGCCATTTTTGGTGAAGAATGCAATTTGTTTCATGCTTCATCTCTACTAAGAGGAGTTTATTCTTGGAGTGGTTCAGCTTGATGACAAGGCAACATAAAATGCTGTAGTGAAAGAGGGAAGAAGGGAAGTTAAATGAATTGGTTCCTTGGAAAACTAATGGGAGAGAGGAAACTCGAAGAGTATTGATGGGAAAGAGAGATGAGTTGCTCCTGAGAGACGTCGCAGGTGTGTTACAGGCCAGGACTAGAGAGGGTTTGTGGATGTGCTGGTGATATTGAGGCTGCTGAGACTACTGGGGGTACCTCACAGCATCTGTAGAGGGAGCAGCTGGCCATGCCCCAGGAGCTAGATGATCTATGTGGAAGCTGCATATTATTGGGACCCCATTTTTCAGTACACTTGAGGTAGAGCACACTGATGTGCTCTGAACTACTGTGTGAAAAGCTGGGTTTGCTTGCTCACGTACCGGGGGTGGCAACAACTGGGAGGCGCACTGCTCAGTAGACACAATGCTGTCTGGAGCACGGTACAGTGTGGTCCATCAGCACTCACAAATCCAGCTAGCTACACTTGAAATAGCACTTTTGGGTGGAATGGGAAATCTTCACAAAATACTGTTCTGAATAGCAGAACCAGCAGACAAATTTTAATTATTATTTTTTTTTCTATTTTAACATTGTCACATATCCAATCCTCTGTACTGTTGCAGTTCTTCCCCTAAATTATCTGAATGTCTTCAGAAGAAAAAGGATATCATCGAGCAAATGGAAGTGAAGCTGGATATGGGCATTGATAGGCAAGTAGGGATTTAAACTTCCTGTTAATTATTAGTTCTTGTAAAACTCTTGTAATGTATGTTAGCTTTCCTGTTAAGGTAGTAGTATTTTTAAACACAATTGTTGTGGGTTTTATTTATTCTGTAAGTATACATTATTGTGCATAGGAAACTTAGATTTTGTTTAGAGCGTGGCAGGTTTTCTGCAGTTCTGGAAGGACATTAAAGGTTTTTGGTTGTGTAGAAAGAGTGCAGTAATTCAGTTTTATCTTATTGTCTCAGACTACTTTTTCTACTTTGAAGCAGGGAGGAATGATGATTGAAATAGGCTAAAGACTTTCCATTAGGAGAAAAGTATGACAAAAATAGGTTAGATGATTTGCTTGAGTTCGTGCAGTGCTATGGATTAGACCTAGTCAGAGAAGTCTGTCAACCTGGAATAATTTTGATCCTGACATTAACTTGCTTTGACTCATTTAATTCTTTTCTTTTTTTTTTTTTTTTTTTTTTTAATTTCTCCAAATAAAAAAAGAGGATAGCTATAAAAATTGTAAAATAAAATCATGGCTGTTTCGCAGCAGAGGAAAATAACAAACTAGTATGTTTAGTATTAGGAAATGGAGCTGTTGCACAATGCATTTTGGTCTGGGGAGCATGTAATATTCACATATTTCAAGGTGGCATTAGTCAACCTAGAACACATTACCTGAACTTTCTGTGCCTGTTTTCTCTCTGTAGTAACAGAAATAGGCCATCCTGAAGATAACAAGGGCTACTCTGGAAAACTTCATTGAGGTTTTTGTGTGGATCACACCATATTGGTGAGGGATGAGAACAGGAATGCTGTATAGGAAAAACAGGCACTGCATTTGTGTCCTTCTGGGATTGAGAAAGATTTGATATATTATTTTCACCTGCATTTTCCGTAGGTGCAAAAAGAAAGATGGAGATAAGAAATGTGTAAGTGACAATTGAGATTTTAGCTGTTCCTGCTGGAAGTGACTTTAGAGGTTTACACACAAATTTGAAATACTTGAACTGTTGAGGCCATAAGCTCAGATCCAGACAGATACAGGTCAGTCATCAGCATCAGAGTAGTTTGTTACTGTTTGTGTAAAATAATTAATCTCTTAAAAGTGATAGTAAGATTTAGGAGAGCAATTCCTTGCTGGAAAAAGGTACATTCAAGTATTTGTGCATGGAGACTTAAAAAAAAAAACCCAAACAAAACAAAACAAAAAAAACCCCAACAAACTTGTGCTTTGGAACATATATGGGAGATTGGTTTTGAAAAATGTAGAATGCTTGTGGGCCTGCTAATGTGCTGCTTGGAGGTGCCACTGAAGCTGTTAAAAAATGATTGTCTTGCTTAAAAGAATGCTTGAATTTAAAAGATGAAAGCAAATTTATAAACATTGATGGTTTCAACAGTAGCCAGTCTGAAGAGGTCCAATAGCAGCTTCTTGAATGCCATTCATAGCAATTGTGTACCGCTATAAAAGCGATTTGTTAGCCAAACAAAATTAGTTCAGCTGTCTTTCTTTCAGTATGTGTTCTCTGTAAACAGCCTTCTAGGAGTATTTATTTAAAATGGAAATCGAAGAGAATAGAAGATAGATTTTCTTTATATTTCTATCCATTTCTGGATTGCTGAATGAAGTACACCTAAAATGGAAGTCTGAGCTCTATGCATAAAAAACCTGAGTTTATTTCTTTTGGATACATATATGCTTCTGTCCTTCATGCTTACTCAGATACATATATTTTAGTCCCCTTCACCTAGCTGGAGTCCTTCAGGGCCTGTAATGGCCTTGACTGTTTCCTTCGTGAAGATTGGAAGGATGAGAGAGTAAAGAAAATGGGAGGAAAAAAGAAAAAGAAGAGACAGAGGGAGGTTCCTCTCAGGGGTGCTTTGCTGTTTGACCTTTGATTTGGACTTAAAGTAAACCAGGGCCTTGATAAGGTTCTGAAAAGATAAGTCCTGTAAGGCAGAAATAAATGACATTATTAAACTCTATTAGATTTCTGAGAACAAGTGAAAAGCTAGGCTCTGGCAGAAGGAGAGGTTTCTCCTCCTTCTCCCTCCTGCCTTCACTTTCTGAGTGTTTTTTGATGCTTTCTTCTGAGTAGTACGCAGTTTGATCTAATTCTACTAAACAGTTTGAAATGCTTCCTTTGGCTTTCTGATTCCCTCTGCATTGAAGAATGGTATCCAATGTCTCTGAAGAGCTGGATTTGAACTGATTACCTTACAATTAATGTGTCCCCTTTAAAACCACCTGGCCAGCGTGCTCTATGCTCTGCTCCAAGAACTTGGAGGAAAGAGTTTCTAGGGTTGTTGGGGTGGTTTTTTTGCTGATTCTCCTTTTTCTAACTTCTTACATGAAATGAAGTGTATCTTCTCCAAGAAGAGTGCTTATGTGTTTGTACATCTGTTAAATGAAATGTTTCCTTTGATGTGTCCGAGCACTGCTCGCTTCTTATGATAAATATTTTAGTGTGTTTTCTTGTAGATTACTCAAATATTAGGTAGTAGGGTTTGTGCTTTATGCTGCTTACTTTTATATAGAATCATATTAGTGTATATATGAAATACAAAAATCACAGAAATCAAAATGTTCCCTTTGAAACCCAACCTGTATTTGTAACTTTAAAGGACGCTGAATTGTATGATTGGACAGATGAAACACATCTTGGCTGCAGAGCAAAAGAAGACAGATTTTAAACCAGAAGATGAAAACAATGTTCTGATTCAATATACTAATGTAAGTAAGCTAAGTCCAAGCTTATCAGTATAGCTTCAAATGCTCATGAGTGTTACTGGGTACAAGATGTTTCTGTCAAATACACATTAACTTAGCTGTTCCATTTCTCATTAACAGTTAAAACTCTGTTTTGGACTATTTTCTCAATCTGAAAAGCACATTAGCAGTTTTGTATCTCATGTCAGACACTGTCACATTCTTTCACCTCACAAGAGGCACAGATTTGGAACAAGGTTTTTAGCTGATAATTACCTTTAAGCTATCAGTTTCAGAAAATCAATTATCAGGGACTTTCTAGTTGCTGGCCGCTTTCCTCCCTAGGATGGCAGGGGCATAACAAAGTGTCATGAGTATGGCATGAGCATTCTTTGCTGCAGAACGTTATCTGTCTCACCAAATGTCTGAATCCCTGGCTACTGAGAAGCTATAATGCTAGGTTACACTAAGCTCTTGTCAGGGAACGATTCAGAGAGGAGTGGAGAAGAAGCTACAGTCAGTGGGAAGAAGTGAGAGCATTGCCTCAATTCCTGCAGCCAGGTGGGAATGGGAGAAGTGGATGTAGAGTGGTACTGTATCAGAAGAGTGATGATGTCTTTCAGTTTAGAATTGCAGCCGACAAGGGTTTTAATCACTTCCTCCTCCTCCCCACCCCTTGGTTGATCTTTTTCTGAATTAAAAGACCAAAACAGACTTTTCTGAACTGGTATGAACTGTATCTTAAATGAATATTGTCTTGCATCTGCCTTTGTACTTGCATTTTTAAGTCTTTGTGTGGCAAATAAACTGTTCAAGAATTATTAGTTGGAAAATGACTGATTTCAGTTATGTCTTGTGGGAAGTTTAAAGACTTAGTGGCTGATGTTCAGCTTATGATGTGGAAGCCACTTTGAAAATAACAGATTTCTAGAAAGTTACCTAATTTTTCTTTTTTCCTGTTTAGGCTTGTGTTAAAGTCTGTGGCTATGTTAGAAAGCAGGTTGAAAAAATTAGGAATTCTATGGATGGCAAGAATGTGGACACAGTTTTAATGGAGCTTGGAGTTCGTTTTCATCGACTTATTTATGAACACCTACAGCAATATTCCTACAGTTGCATGGGAGGCATGTTAGCTATATGTGATGTGGCTGAATATAGGAAGTGTGCCAAAGACTTTAAGGTAAGTGTGTACAGGTTGATGATGTACAGCCATGTCAGAATCAGTAGCAGGACTCTGTTTTTAATCAAATAGGGGTTTTTCATCATAAAAATAGTTTGTTTCTGTTTGAACATTGGCAATCTGCATACTGATCTTATATATTCTATTATATCAGCAGGTCTTTATCATGCCCAAAGATCAGTTTCCTGGTAGCATTTTATTGCTTGTAGGCTGTATGTGTATACTGAAGAAGTATTGAGTTTGCATTATTATGTGTTCTATGCATAACTTTGCTTGCATGTGTATCTCCCAACAGATGTATACATGCATGTATTTATATATAAATTTAAGCACATGAGAGAATGATGGATTGTAAATCCTCCATCAGGAGGAAGTATTTTGAGGATTGAGATGGACGTTTTATAAGACTCTAGCAAGTCTAACTCTTAATCTGTTTCTTTCTTTTCTCTTAACCACAGATTGTGCTGGTGTTACAACTCTTTGATACCTTGCATGCACTTTGCAATCTTCTGGTTGTAGCCCCGGATAATTTAAAGCAAGTTTGCTCAGGAGAACAGCTTGCTAATTTGGACAAGAACATCCTTCACTCCTTTGTTCAGCTTCGTGTTGATTATAGGTCTGCTCGTCTTGCTCGTCACTTCAGCTGAGAGCGTAGAAAGAAGCGCTGTACCTTTGGGCAGGCCTCAATTGTTAGGAAGCACGGGGAATGGTTTCTTATCAAACCATGGTTGTAAATTCTGGTGGGATAATGACTGTTCAGAGTAAAGCAGCAGCCATATTTACACATGACTGTATAGAGGGTGAGAAGATAAAAATCTGAATATTTCATGTAAGCTAAAGCTCTCACAGTGAAGAATTTTGCAAATCTACTTGCTACTGATTCTTTTTATTTTTTTCTCTTTATTAGAAACATGTCAGTGTAGCAGAGCAAGTCATGCATTGAAAGAATGTTATTCTTCAGTATTGAATTATCAGATGCCATTTGTTAGACTTGAACTACAGAGATAGTGTAGGTAATGGACTACATAGAATAGACCAGTGTAAAAACATTCTTCATCAATTTTAATGACTTAGACCTCAGCATAGCTAATCATAATCAAATTATCTTTGATTGGTGTTTCTAAGTCATGTCTTTCATTTAAAATGTTATCCCGCTCAATGTAATTTCTTGCTCTAATTAATTAGCTTGGAATTTCCTCAAGATGTAGGAGTAAAAGCACCACTATCCTGGAAAGATGTAATTTATTCGTTGTGTAGCATTCTAAACAGAACTAAAGTGGTGGAAAGTTTTGGGAGGGAGGGGAGTTGATTCTTTGACTTTGGTTTTTTTTTTGTACCTAATAGTCAAGGGCCCACCTGAATGTATTGGCATTGTATAATCTGACATTACTGTTTGTTTGATGCTGGCATACTGAATTTTATATATGCTCCTGAAGTAAATGCAGCTGCCTTGCCTAAAGCATTCTTTTTACAAGGTGAAGGTGCCCATTGCTGGATTAATGTAAGAACTTTCTCCTGTCTCTTGTTTTGTATGTAAATAAATTCAAATTATAATGAAGTAAAAGGGTGAAATGTAGCCCAGTTTTTAATTTCTGGGAGGAATGGACAGTGGCTCTAGCAAAAACCTAGAGTTAAAAATTCCTGTGCTCAAGATAATTGATCCTCAGTGCCTGAGCAATATAAAATGTTGAAGTGTGCAAAAGCATCTCTTCCACTGGTCATAATTTTAATACTGGAGACAGACTACTTTTGTTTCTGTTGTACTCCAGTGTTTATTCAAGGTGTTTCTGAGATGGCCCCATAGGGTGCATATAATGCATTGAAGCATCAGTAATGTTTGAAACATCAGGGCTAGTTTTTCCACAAGCAGTTGAATATTGTTGTAAATAGACCTTTGTTCAGAGGGAGCTCTTCTGGAAAACAGCTTATAACTGCTGTGGTTTGTATCTTTAATCTGATTTACATCATCCCTGAACAAATCATCTGTAACACTTTATTTCTACTTGGGCTCAGCATATGTTATGGAAACTTCTTTCCCTCCAGGCGTAGTCAATATTTACAGTCTTGTGTGGAACTTCTCTTGGTCAGTTGAGGTTCTTCTGCTGCATTTTAAATTTAGTAGAGTTATTATATCAGTAAACAAGAGAATGGATGCCAGATTGTCTCAAAGTATTTGCGGAGACTGCTTTGTTGAGCTGCATGGCCTTAGCCATGGCAAAGCCACAAAGAGTTTTGGACACTGGAGGAGGCACATGCTTGTTCTGCTGCCATGTTTATTTCTTTTTTTTTGAGTTTTTTTTTTTTTATTTCCCAACAGCTCAGATGTGAATTCAGATGGTGCCTCTCTTACCTCTGTAACTAAAAGCCAACAGTTTTAAGGCTGTGGTTTTATTAACCAATACAAAGCCTTTCTACAAAAAAAACCCTGTCAATTTGTAAGCACTTCTGAACTGTGAGCATAATGTTAAGATTGTAGAATCACGGAAGTGCTTCAGAATTTGTTATATGGTTGTTTGAAATTTTTTAAGGTTCTATGAAGTGTATTTACTGTATTTCTTGCTTTATTAGCTATTTTCCGTGCGTATGCTCGGTGCAGTATTTTCATTTTGTCTGTTACCAGGAGGTAGCAAAAAGTAGGTAAACACTTAAACTTAGATATGTAGGCTCTTCCTCAATAAAAAGAATTTCTTCCACACACTTCTTTCATTTCATTTCCATGTTCTTCAATTATCTTTACACTCAAATGTATGAGCCCTTCTATTAAAGAAAAAAAAATAAAAGAATAAAAGTAATTTTACTGACCAAATTTAGCACTGGTGTGAGCTTTCCCTTTCCCCCTCTAAAAAAAACTCCTGTTGCACACACACTGTGAGTTTCTGTTTCTGGGGACGACTCCAATGTCACTAAGTTTATGTTACAATACAAGTTGGATTGGAATGGGGCAGGGAGCTATAATTTTCACCCATTTTTAAGTTTAGAGCTCTTACAATGCATAGTAGGGGAAAGTATTTCCAGTGGCTTCCAAATACAATAAAATACTATCCAAAATACATATATGCCTTTTAATGTTCATGTAATGAGTTAAAGTACTGCCTTTCTAATGTTTCTCCTAGAACATAGGCATTTAACAGGCTGGCAGCCAAATGAATGCCTTTAGAAGAAGTGTGTGTATGTGTGTGTAATTATGTTGTCTACAGTTGATGAAAGTGGCTTTGCAGTAAACTTGTGGGCTGGAAAATAAGCTGTGTTTTTACAAGTCATATAATTTATTAACATGATTTGGTATTGATTCTGTTTGTGTATGCACAGAGGGCAGGAAGGAGTTGTTGGTGTTCTGTAAGAATACTTCACAACACAAATATAGAAAACTGTGAAATGGAAGTGTTTGTTAAAAATAGGATCAAAATGCTTAGACGGTAATGTGTAAGGAAGACATGAACTGAAAGGGTGTGGAGAACAAACGGTTTTAAATGAAGTAGCATAGCACATGGAAGGAGGTTGATAAAATGTGGTTAATAGAATCATAGAATAGTTAGGGTTGGAAAGGACCTTAAGATCTTCTAGTTCCAGCCTCCCTGCCATGGGCAGGGACACCTCCCACTAAACCATGCCGCCCAAGGCTCTGTCCAACCCAGCCTTGAACACCACCAGGAATGGAGCATTCACAACTTCCCTGGGCAACCAACTCTAGTGCCTCACCACCCTTACAGTAAAGAACTTCTTCCTTATATCCAATCTAAACTTCCTCTGTTTAAGTTTGAGCCCATTACCCCTTGTCCTCTCATTACAGTCCCTAATGAAGAGTCCCTCCCCAGCATCCTTATAGGCCCCCTTCAGATACTGGAAGGCTGCTATGAG
>JANRGW010025975.1:0-22746 GCA_024733675.1 Psilopsiagon aymara
AGGGGGGCTATAGGGATGCTGGGGAGGGACTCTTCATTAGGGACTGTAGTGATAAGACAAGGGGTAATGGGTTCAAAGTTAAACAGAGGAAGTTTAGATTGGATATTGGGAAGAAGTTCTTTACTGTAAGGGTGGTGAGGCAATGGAATGGGTTCCCCAGGGAAGTTGTGAATGGTTTAGCGTGAGGTATCCCTGCCAGTGGGAGGGGGGTTGGTACTAGATGATCTTAAGGTCCTTTCCAACCCTAACTATTCTATGATTCTATGTTTCCTGGGAATTCAGAGAGATAGACAGCTGTTTAAGGCAATGAAAGCATTAATTCAAAAGGCATTTGTTGTTAATAGAGTGAGGAACTGGTATATTAATATTAGTGGTCAAGCTCAGAAGCCAGCAACTCAGCCAAAGGCAGATAACTTCATAGCTTCCTGCTTTCTGTCGCTGCAGTGCTTATTTGAGATATACAGATCATGAAGCACTGCTCTCTGTTGCCTGGGAAGGCTTTTCAGGGCCATTTAAAAGCTAAAAATCAGTGGAATCTCCTGGATTTTGGCTGCATATCATCTTGCCCTGGGTGTTATGTTTGCGAGTTATGGGAGTTAGCTGAGGAATCCTTTGGCAGATGAATTCTTAGTTGTCCCTAATATGCCAATATCTATCCTATTTCCATTACTGAGCTGCACGAAGTACATAGTTCAGGGGAGACTGTATCCCGCTGTCAAACACGTTAAGTTTTAAGTAGCTAATAATCAAATATTAGTAAACCAAATAATCATAATAAAACACGGTGTATGCTATTCGCGGAAATGACACATTCATTAAGTTCAGGCAAGGATAAGATATTTTGTTGTAGTCAGTAGCAAAACTCCCATTGACTTCAGTGGGAACAGAACCAAACTCCTTGCATACACCATCAGACAGTTACAGCCATTTACTAATAAAGTTCTGGTGCAGCTGGGATGATGACACATTTTTGTTGCATTGCCTGGAATAAAGTAATAATAAGCTCAGAAAATTTTACTTTGGACTCTGAAATCAAATGGTCTTTTTCATTTTATTTTGTTGTATGTTTGCAGGATGTACTCACTGATAAAGAGGTCCGTTTCCATTCCATCACACAGCAAAACATACAGAAAAAAGATTGACAGGCCCTTGGTAAGTCATGAATTTTCAGTGGAGCTGACTAAAATGTTCCTCATAAAACGGCACAAGCTTCAACACCACCTGTTAAAACTAGACTTACAGTTACACAAAGAATCCAATGGAACGAATTTAGGAATGTGCCAGAATTCTCATGGCTGATTTCACTCTGAAGTAACAGCTTAAAATCCTTTTGCAACACAATCTGTTTGTTGATATAAGGCCAGTCTGGAAAACTTATTTAAGCATTTAATGGTGCAGATAGATGTTCTGTGAGATTTTGTATAATGTCCAGCTATTCAAACTGGGGATGCTCAAAACCAACTTTAACCACTTTATTTCAAAGTTTGGAGAAACAGTCTTCTTGGCTTTCTGAGTATCTCTGGCAATTGTGAAGCCAAACCACCCTTCCAAGCCAAACAGTCTTGTATGGAAAGCTAGTAGCCACCTTAATGCTGGAAACGATTTGCTAACATAAACAGTGACTTGGAGTTATTTCCTGTAAATGAAAAAGCAGATATGTCAGCTTGACATTCACATGATATAACTATGGTACATTATGTACCTACTTATTTGTAAAACTGATTTTCTTCTACTTAGAGTTATTCAGATTATTTCTCAATGAAGATGCCGACATCACACAAACTGACACAAGACATGCAAAAACTGAAGCTTTTGCAAAGTTTTCATGTCAAAGGTGCAGTTAATTACCTGAACATGGGAATTCAACTGAAACAGGAAAATGCAGTCTGCACCTGCAGGCATTTTCTTTAATATTGTGATTATTTTGCATTTCTTGTAAAGAATCAAGCAACAGCCCACACAGCTTCGTTGGACCTCACAGGACTTTTTGGAACTAGATATTAAATTGTACTATAAAAAAACAGGTGTTCAATTTGCAAACACTAAACAGATGGTTTATGCGTTTATAAACACAGACCTCCTGCAAAAGGTGCTCAGGAACTGAGGTTTGGTTCGTATGCATCTCATAATTTATGCCCTTGCAGCAAGGAAAATATAAACAGGATCTTCTCCCACCATGATCAACATCACTGCCAGATACAGATAGTTTTGGATGGTGCTTCTGGATAATCTTTAAATTCCATCTGCCTGCAGGAGGACTTCCTGACTTGCAGGGTGAATTTTATTAACACCAAGTCCTTACGAAAGCAACTACCAAAACCAACCCACTCCAAAGCAAGACACAGATGCCTGCCTCCCTGTCTGCAAGACAGGTGGAATCACATATCACTGAGACTTCAGCATAATGCAGGTATTTAAATGCAGCTAATAAATAAGAAACAATCCTGTAGGTAGAGGTAGGAGCTGAGCATCATTTTCACATTTCCTTGAATGAGGAAGCCTTGCTGCAGGCATAATTACAATAATATAGTAATTAACATCAATTAATACAGCAACAATGATGGCAGTAAACAATTAATGTTCGTGAGAGCCCTCTGAGGCAAATTGTGGAGTATTTAATGAGAAAACTTACCTGGGGAGAAAAGGCCCTCCCTGCCTTCTTCCTTCCCTGCCTCCCCACCCCCTTAGCACCATCCTCTACAGCACGTAATGCATGGCGTATGAGTGAGGGTGGCTGTTCTAAGCAAACCTACTCCCCATCCTCACTGAGGTTGCATCTAGCCCCTAGTGTTGCCTTGAAGATGAAAAGTAGTGCATTACTTGCACAATTCTAGAAAGAGAATTAGAACTGACATGAGATCTCACTAGTCATTCCTGTCCCCAGGTATAAGTCACAAACCCCATATTATGGGCAGTGGCACAAAGTCCACTGAAATCAGTATAATGCTACCTCCTGCTTATAAAAAACTTTCAATTAGGCCTCAGACTAATTTAAGAATTAGCTTACCTAGTGGCAGAAATATGAATATAGTAAAGCCTTTGGTCTTGTCCATTGCACTGCTCAGGAGGCTTGAGTTTCCATCAGACTATATTCCAGCTAAAAAATATTGGGCCTAGAAATGAACTTTAGCAATTGCCCTCTGTAGTAAAAACTGAGAATTGTAAATGGTTAATTTATCCAACATAAAACTACTATGAGAACTTTTACCTGTGTTTTCAGATCTGAAGAAGGGTATAAATAGCTCTGTCCCATACTTTATTATTTAATATGTTTTGTTTGTGTTTTAAAATACTTGAAAGAAATTAGCGTGTACATAGTATACAAAGTTAATTAGAGATATTACTTGCTTCGCAACAAATGACCCTTTCTGTTTCCTGTACCTACTTAAAACACTAAAAGGCGTTGAAATCTCATTACACCAGGATTTTGTGATACCATAATGAGAAAAATGCTAAATACACAGAAAAAAAAAAAAAAAAAAGAAAGAAAAGAAGCACCTGCACTGAGTTTGCTACCACTACAGTGAACTCAGAACCATTGAAAAATCTATTCTGTCTGCCGAGGCTGTCTGGAGGGCATCTGGTGTCAGCCCTCATGCAGAGCAGGGCCAGCTTCAGAGCCGTTCTGGCCTGCTCAGGGCCTAGGCCAGTTGAGTGGTGAGCATCTCTGAGGATGAAGACGCCGCAGTGTCTCTGGGCACTTGTTTCAACAATGCATACAGGTTTCCCTGTAAATACAGTTAAGCTCACAAGTGAATACAACTTAAATGAAAACATTTAAAAAATAATTGGAAGTTCAGAAATAAAGTTAACATTGCTAATGCTGCACTGCATTAACACTAATGCTGCAGTGATTTAGCACAGCACTGGAAAAGTCTTTAAGTAACACTACCAGTGCTATGACTCAATAATGCACAAAACCACCCCATAGCCAGGATTTCACTGCTCATGTGAGAAGAGGTTGCTACAGCTGGAAAATCAACCAGTTGTTTCCCCGCTGCTTTCTTCCCCAGAAAGTGCAGTGGCTGGAATTTAGAAAGGGTTAGTGGTTTGTTGTGTCTTTCAAAAGAAGGACCTGTATCAGGTTTTTTAACTCAGACTTTCAGGCTTTTACTAAAAATTACACAATTTGTAAAAAAACTGAGTACTCACAACCCCAGTGACGTAGGACTTGCAGATACTTGGCCCATTTGGAAGTCGTGCATTGTTTCTAGTTGGGTAGTTTTGCCTGAATTCATGGAGTTTACCTCAGAGCACTGCAGATAGGAATCAGGGATCAAAGCATGGGATTTTTTTCAATCAGGAGAGGGGAAAAAAAAAAAAGTTATTTCTGAGGGTAGTGACCCAACAAATCCAACTTGGTGTGAAAACACATCAAAACATGGTGGCTCTTCAGAGCAGAACAATGAAAGATTAAGTCTTCAGATGCCAGGGCTCAAGCATGCAGATGTTTTCTTTATTCAACCAATTCAGAGTTGGCAGCATGTAGTGCTGTGACATTGCAACATGAGTCCCTAGGCATTATTTACTTTCTGTATCATTTCATTGGATCAATACACAGAAACAAACATATGGCCTATACAGAGATGTAGCAATCCGGTCACATTTGTAACACATATTGTAGCACAAGCTATGTGTCTTTTCAGAAGAGTAAGCTGAAACTCAATCTACATCTTCTGCTGAAATCACTAACCACAAAAATGAAGACAGAATTACAGTTTCAGTCTAGATGCTGTACTCTAGCAAATGGCAAAGTATTGATTTCTGGGGAGCATTTGTTTCAAATACTTTGGAAAAGTTGTAAGGGGAATGAAGCAACAAGGGAAAAAGTTCATTTTCAGTTTGAGTTAGTGCAAATGCACTGATATAGATAAGACATTAATCTTGAGATATGCAGAAGAACTTGGAAATGCTTTGAGATGCAATGAAAGAAAGTTTGAAAGCAAGTCTAAGTTACAGCTAACTAATTAAAATAGAACCAAAAGGTGATCATTGTTATTGTTTGCGCATGAAAATATATTTCCCATCTTCACTTTTATTTGATTACACAGGGAAACTCACTTGAAAATGCTTATCCACAGTAATTGTAGACCACAGAAGAGTCACAGTCAGAAAAATATTTTCCTTGAAAGCCCTTTGGTGACCATGTGGAAACACACTGCTGTTTGCAGCGTGGAAAAGGGAGAAAGACGCAGAGGTTTGTGGGTATAAAGAAATATTTTAAGGATTTTAAAAAGAGGACAGTCCTCCTCCTCCTCCACTGTTATTATGTTTTTTAAAAGTACCTCCAGGTTTCTCTTTTCAGCTCGTGTCCTGCAGGAAACTATGGGAAGTTGATGACTAAGATATCTAAAATAAAAAAACCTTTGAACCTCATGCTCTGAAACCCCAAACATTGTTATTACTTGGCTCCTGTCTCCTTATAAGAAAATCACAAGCTTGAGGTCTCCTCCTGGTTGTATAAACTCTGTCTGGGGGGTGAGGACACAGGACAAACAAAGATTTCAAACAACTAAGTTAGAACAAAAACATTTACAGAATGCACAGCCTTGTGGCTTTTTGACTCTATAAATAAAGTGCGAGACTTTTTTCAAATGTCAGAATTTATTTCAATTTATTCAAATGTCAGAATTCAAATATAAAACAAAAAAGTATAAATTTACATTATAAATCATGAACTGGTATCATCTATTTACTGTGAATCAGAACTTTATGTATGTTATCTACAGTATAGCAATACTACTGAAAGCTAGGAGTGCTGCTGTTGCTCTTGAACACTTGCTTTCATGTTCATGAATTTCAAAGAACAGTCACCTGAACATGGACGCATTTGCTAAAATGGGAGTGTGATGCCGGCAACACTTTTGTGTAACCTCTCCTTCAGTAATGGATGCAGCAACCTTTTTATTTTTTTAATTTTTTAAAAATAATCAGTAATCTAAGTATCTTGAGAGTAACAGTTATAAAGGATTAGCACATTTCCAGGTTGGTATTCACCTAACTTGAGGTTAGCCCAAGAAAAAAGGGAACTAATACAGACGATAGTTCCTCTCATTTTCTGTAAGTGGCTCCAGCATCAGTCTTCCCCTGGAGACACCACTCTTGCCCAGGCGCTTCCAGAGCCAGCCTAAGCTCTGAGCAACATGGCACAACTGTGAGAGAGCTAATGCCAGGTGGGAATTATCCTGTTTGAAGGCAGGTCACCCAGTTGAGGATGAACTGAGAAGGAAGGGGAGTTGGTACTGGGCTGTGTTTACCTGGGAAGCCCACATCTGTAGCTCTGGCCAGCAGTAAATGTGACAGCTTGCTGTTCACACCCACCCCTACTGCTCTTTTTAATGATATCTGTCCAGGCACTCTTGTGGGCAGAAAAGCAGGTAGGTATTTTATTGAAGGAGGAAGGGCCAAGCCGCTTGCTTCTTCATGGCACCAGTGCATGCCCTATGCCTCATGACAGTGCTGCGTGGCCACTGCAATCACACTCTGGAAGCCTCTTGCCCATGGAACACCTGCTGCATGATCCAGAGTTTTCACCTTCCTGACCTGACACAAGCACTCCAGCGTGCATCCCTGACAAGGAAGGCTGCTGTCCTGAGGCCACACACTACTAGCTCATCAGCGTTTACCTCTCCCATCACTGGGAAAACTGGGGGTGGCGTTTCAAACCTTGCCAGTGTAATGGCCATGTAAAGCAGCCATTTTCGCTGTAACTTGCTTTCTGTTGACAGAAGTAATTCCTGGGAATAAAAAGTTTCAGGTCTTTTCTTTTTTGTTCTGGTTGGAGGGAACTTGAAGAAAATAAAACCTTGGTGAGCATGGCTTTGAAGCCCATGTCCTGTCTTGCTCTCTGGATGCTGTTCACTGCCTGGGCTCGCTGCTCACCTGAAACGCTGAACTGCAACATGTTATAATCTCATTAACAAGAAGAATGGCCTGCGCTATTCCGGTTTTACACCTGCACACCTCATTTGATATGGCAGTAACATGGCGATTAGTCTAAGCAGAGCATATTTTAAAGAGCCTGATGAGTTCTCTAATGATAGGCCAGGCATCTACTTTTTATCACTTATCTGTATCTATCTGCAGCTCATTTAAATTCTCATGCACAATGCTCTCTTTATGAGGAAAGATATTCTTATCTCCTTTAATGCCCGGTAAATACCTTCGCTTTGTGCCAAGTTATGTCTAATGGCTCAAAGGGTATCTTTACCTCACCTATTCAGGGCTAAAATCTTCCTTTATAATAAAATAAAAAAATTAACAGCATATTTGCCATCAAATTTATATTAGCAGGTTTAGCATGCAAGGCAAAGTAAGTTACAGAACTCTCCAAATGAACTCTATTAATTAATCGTAGTTGGCTCCAGCTGAGTTTGCACTGTTTCAGACTCCTTGCTACCTTTTTTATTCCAATAGGTGGTGCTGTGTTGAAACATAAATAATTTTCAAAAATTATGCTAATCTATACACACCTTCTTTGAAATTATTATCAAATTATTATTCATACAAATTCTTATGTGCAATCTGAAGGAAATCTCCCCATTTTGAACAATAAAAATGGGCATTTCTAGAGGACAATTGTAGGCTGCTCAGTGAGTTTCACCCTTATTTGCAGAGGGTTTGGGGGGGTTTGTTTTGTTTGGTTTTGTTGTTTTCAACCACCAGCAGTTGCTGTAATCATGTTTTTTAAAACTGAGCAACATGGGCTCCCTGGATGGGAACATTCTGTGTCAATGAGGCCCATCCCTTGTTTCTACTTGTGGCTTTGTCATGCAATCCTTGCATAATTTTATAACTAATCTTAAAACAAGTTGTTTCAAAAACCTAGTCCTGCAAGAAATCTTTTATTCTCCATCCTAAATTTATTCATGGCTCATTTTTCTCTCAGTGGTGTCTTTTAAGAAACATCATATTCTGTTCAGGCCATAGATTTGCTTGGCCTAACAAAGCAAAGCTCTTTTGATTACCTCTTTTATTTTCAGCAGTCTTTCATTATCCCTTCACTATGCTGATTCTAGTTCAAGCTTATAGTTCTTGAACACAACTGAAGAGTGTATTTCACAGCACACCAGTAGTTTATGAGGGAAGCGTGTAAGGTAATACCCTTTTATGTCTTAACATTGTATCTATTTTTTCATGGACACATCACTCTGCAAGATGATTGCCATCCTGCCATCAGCCTGTAGACCCAGATCTCTTAATCTCAGTGCTTGTGTTTGGTTGATGAGCTCCTTAATTACCAAATAAATTCATGATGGTGGCTCTCACAACTCGCTCTGTCAAACTTCATTCTCTTGCTATGTCACATCCACAAGTTCTTCCTGTTTTCTTCCCTCATGTTTCCAAAATTAGTGCCCTCAGCAGATTTCATCAGAATATTTCATCACTAAACTTCTTCCTGCTCTGTCAGGGACAAGAATACATTAACAGAATACACTCCCCCCAACTACAAACCCAAGATAATTCCAGCAGTAATTCTTGCAACAGAATCCTTCTTTCAGAGGGAGGTCTCCATACATGTCACTTATTGTGCCCTTTTAGCAATTACTTAATTACAACTCTTCTTCAAAACTAAAATGTACTTGAATTAATTGAATCATCTGTTAAAGGAGGAGTAGAAAGATAGAAGTCCCCAAGGCTCCTAGTGGATATTTTCTTTCTTTCCATTTTACTTTTCTTAATAAAAAAACCCATTACCTCACTGTAGACTTACTTAAACTGTTTTTCCTGGAAGCTGATGAAGGTTTTTTCATTTACTTCAATTGTACCTTAAGGTCTGATGCTGTCTCCAAGGAAATAAACAACAATGCCCAAATAACTAATGTTTAATGAGATTTTCTATGCAGTTATGCACACAAAGAACATTAGATACTGAATTTTTCTCAATTAAAAAAAAAAAAAAAAGCCCTCAGTTGCTAACTATTTGCATTTTAGAGACAAATAAATGCCTCTCTCCCCTCTCTCTGAAAATCAGGCCTAAAAATACTATCATTTGTAATTAGGTAAAAAAACTAATATCTGAAGTTTGTAGGCAGTTTATGTACGGGATCAAAACCATGTTTTTTTCTTTCTTTTTTTTCCATATTGTAATAATCTGTGTACTTTACATCAGCATTTCCAAACATACCTGCTTTGGCTTAAAACCTATGCCCACTTTATTTATTCAATTTTGTATCAGTAGGATTTAATGAATTTCGAATTAATTAATTTAATTAACTGAATTGTGCTTCTACCTCTGAAAACCATATTTTTTATTTTAAGTGTAAAACTGACCAGCAGTTTTAGAAGCTAAAAGGACTGGATAGCCCAAAACACACACAGTTTCTAAAGTGTTGGACATGTACCTTTTCAAAAGCAGGTATACTTAGGTATTTTTCAAAAAATGCGACAATCAACTTGCTCTGAAATACCCTACTGTGAGTTCCTAGGTGTGACTCCAAATATTCGCTTTGAAGATGCTGTCTCACAAAATGTCATTTGTCATCCTAATTCCATGGCCCTCACCTAGTTCACAAATGCCTCTATGTATGAAACAGCTGCTCTGCTGTTTTGTCTTTATTTCTGCAAAGACATAACATTTTCTCTTCCATAAGGCACTGGAAAGTTGCTCCATTGTTAGCATAAGTTGGGCTTTCCTGAATGTTTCAGTGTTGGAAAAAAACTTTATACCTGTAGTTATAATAAGAAAAGAAGTGGGTTCAATTTTCTTGGTAAAGTGAAAGTTATCCAATAGCTATTTAATGAAAAAATAATAACAGTGAGTATGTGAACAGTGAATATGCATTAAGAAATCTGTGGGCCTGACTGATGTAGGGATGGAAAACTAAAATGTTTTAGAGGCATTCAGTCTCATTTTTACCCATTCACAGTGAATTACCCAAAGGTCTTTCCTCTTTGTGTATGTTGAATAGGCTGGTTGCTGCAGTATTGCATGGAGTGTCACTGTCTCCTTGGAGAAGGAATTAGGGAGCATTTGCCTTCCTTGTACCAGGAAGGGAAAGAGGCCAAGAGCACTGTTGGGAAGGGGAGTGAACCTATGGGCATGGCTGAAAGAGCTTACTCATTCAATGCTAGAGACTTTCCACCCTTAAAGGTTCTTAAACACCTAACTGCTGAAATAATTGGAAAATAGTAGTTTAAATAGCTTTAGGTATTGAACCAATATCTTTGGGAACTCCTGCTAAATTTGAAGACATCCCCTCATGTATTCTTGGCAACACATAGCACTGAAAATACCACAGTGGGATTTTTTTTACTTACTACTCCTAACACCTGGATCTTCACTGTCAAGGAAAAAAGCTGGCTAAATGACAGGCTTTTGTCTGAAGGAAAAAAATAGATTTTTTTTGATTCTTGTTCATTTGGTTTGGAACTAGATGATCTTAAGGTCCTCTCCAACCCTAACTATTCTATGATTCTATGAGCTCACTAAAATCTGACCTAAAGACGAAAAAGTTCTCAGTGCTAGCTGATTTGTATAGAGCAAAAGCAAGAAGCTCCTGAGGGTCCACAAGTTGGGGCAGAAAGGTTCCTCACCCAGCTGTGGATGTTGTAATTTGCAATGCACATTTGTTTTCAAGCATGTGACACCACCTCGTCCTACCCTGATTGCATCATTGCTGGTGTAGGGAATGGGAATGAGATTGTTCAGAAGCCAGCATTCCAGAAGAAAGTTGCCAGCATTCCCAAAATGTATTTATGAGCGTTAATATTATTACCTTTAATGAATCATTAGCCAGAATAGTGGGAGCAAAAGGGTGAGGCTCCAAGAGATCCTGGCAGTCAGACAAATCAGAAGTTGGCTTCATCTTGGCCTTTTTGCTTCCACACACATGAAAGATACAGCAGTACAATTATTCCTACACAGTCCCTTGGACTAGCTCGATTCTGTGTGCTCAAAACCCCCAAATCAGGGCTGAGTTCTGGCAGATGCCCATGTGGAGGAATAAAGCACCCCTAGACAAGTCTGCACATAAGCAGACAAAACCACTATCAGCTTTCTCCTTTGCCTTGCATATCCGTGCTGCTTTGTATTCTTTCTCACAGTCTTTGCAGCTCATCAAGGGTTGCACAAACTAGCTGGAATAACTGGAATGGATAAATACCATGCAGCTTGCTAGAACAAGTAAAAGCTCATGAATCCCAAGAAAGGCTGCAGGGAGCTGGAATGCAGAGCTTCCTTCCAGATCTGAGAAGAGCATTTCCAGAGACAATATTCACAGAGAGCCTCAAATATTAATAAATAACACATTTAAGATAATTGTGGTCAGATTTTTTAATTTCAATTTTAACAATATGGTCTGTTTTATCTACTTAGAGGAAAGAAAGATAGAGACAGAAAGACAAAGACAGAAAAGAAAGACAGCCAAAGAAACAAAGGGAAGAAAGGATAATGAAAGGATGGGCTGAACTTTATTTTCACTTTAAATTTCTTTAGACTTCTTGTATATTACATAGATCTCTGATAAGACTATCAATACTTTACTCTAGTAAGGTATTAGTTAAGGGACATTAATGTTAACTTTTATGTTTTTCTGATTTATCACATGTACATGCATGTTTTAGCATTGCTGAACATTTATTCATGTTTTCCTTGTTTTTTCAGTGGTTGATTTATAACATTTTGTTAACCATGCCCATGTGTATAGTTCCCATATATTGTGTATCCATCTAAAGCTAGCTTTAATTAAGGTAGATTGAATATGGGAAGCAACTGACTTCTCAAAGAACAAGTAGCTCTGCTGAAGTTAACCTACCATGTCAAATCAGGTCAGGCTGAAAGTAATTCTTCATTTATCAGCTGAAACTAAGACATAGACATCAGAGAAATACAACTGAAATTCTACAGTTACGTGGTGTAGGGTCTGATTTGGATTTAAGTCACGCCTTGGCTATGTGCTTTTCCTCCACTGAGGATGAATTTTGCTTGCATGAAACAGAGGAAGGATTAAGCATACTGAGTGGTGTAATAGTGATGTGCTGGTAAAGTTGGCAACTGTTTGTAGATTTTAGAACATACATCCCTCTGGAATATCACAGAACCATAGGATGGTTTGGGTTAGAAGATACCTTAAAGATGGTCTCGTTTCAACCCTGCTGCCAGGGGCAGAGACACCTTCCACCAGACCAAGTTGCTCAAAGCCCCGTCCAACCTGGCCTTGAACACTGCCAGGGATAGGGCAGCCACAACTTCTCTGGGCAACCTATGCCAGGGCCTCACCACCCTCAAAGTAAAGAATTTTTTCCTATTATTTAATACTTAATCTAAATCTCCCCTCTTTCAGTTTAAAGACATTCCCCTGTCACTACAAGCCTTTGTAAAAAGTCCCCCTCCAGATATCTTGTAAGCCCCTCTGATTAACTTCTGTCACTGCCATGTGTAGTATTTGTAATTTTGCATAGATCAGTTATAAGGAATAATAATTAAACAGACAATTATGGACATATAGCTTAAAGTGATAGTAAGTTACTTTCACTTAATAATATAGCCATCACTCTTCTGTCATTACAGTCACTGTGAAATGTAGTAAACAAAAGTAAAAAAGCCATGTTTAAATTGCTTGGGGAAAAAAGGTGTGATCTTTAATTTTATAAAAGAATTTATATTAGGGCTTCTAGCTCTTCTTTTTTTTTTTTTTTTTTTCCCTCCTTACCTTTACTTAGGAAACTAAATAAAAAGCCCCAAAGTAGGTATTTCTGTTATTCCAAATGAAGGAACTATTTATTACTTATGTGAACATGACATCTTTTGACCATTTGAATAAATATGATTCTAAGAGTCACACTATGTAAACCTACATCTCAAAGAAGGGAAATGCTTAGAGATTTTTTAATATATCGATTTCTTGATAGAAACAGAATATTTTTGTTTGGAAAAGTACTAATTATACAGCAAATAAAGTCACTTCATTCCACTATAAGTTACCTATAGCAGTTACATTGACATAGATGTAGCAGTTTATTATACCACTATAATTCTGCTGGTCTATTTACATATGTAGGCAAGTGATAAGGAAGAGTTATACTCCTAAAATGCTTCAAAATTAATTCAAAGATGAGTGACTCTCTATCAAGATTTAGTAAGTCTGACTTACGGGGCGTAATAGCACATAGTACACTAAATAAGCAAGGCCTGGGCCTGAAACTTGGATAATATTTTAAAGTGTCCTTCTTCCAGATCCTAACATCTTTGTTTCTTTAGCTTCTTAATAGCCTAGTGGATTTGTGATTTCCTTCAGATTCTGGCAGTTAGAGATTGAGTTGTCAAAGAACTTAGTGCACATCACATCAGATCCTCTTGCCATCATCAGCTATTCAAATCTGAAGAATCTTTAGGAAAATGTTGCTTAAATAGCCCATAGTTAAAGTAAAAACTGGAATTTATCAGGAGAATGAGAGTTTGTAATTAAAAAGAAAAAAAAAAAAAAAAGAATGAAAAAAGTCCACCACCCACAAACCCCAACAGTGCTGGACAATGAGTATCTGTTCTGAGACCAGGCACATCAGAGTTGACATCCATGTCTTCAAGGCCCCCCCTCTAACCATACAAATGACAAGATATGTCCAGCCGGAGGCATGCAGAGAGCTGCATGGTGAGTACTGGTGCGGTTTATTGCCCAGGTACAGCATCTTGTTATTGCAGTCAAGGGACACAAAGCTTGATATCACATTAGTGCAACCTGCCATTCTTCAGCTGTTTTAAAGCCAGGGCAGAGCTTCAGGTGTCCTGCAGAGGAAGGGCAGGCTCAGCACCCCCTTGTCCTTGGCTGTCTGCTGGTATTATGGTTAAAAGAAGGGCTGATCTTAGTCAAACTCTCTAGGGCAAAATCCTACTTCTTCATCAGGGCGGTAGCAGGGAAAGGGTCTCTTTAGCCCTTGGTAACATACTCTGGGGGAGAGTAGTGGTAAATTGGCTGTGAGGGAAACCTGTGAATTTCCTGGGAATCAGAATGGCTGTCTGGAGACCTCCTGCAGTGGGATGCTTGACTTGCAGCTCCAGCTGCTAGAAGAGAGGGGAAAAAGGAGGTCTTCTCTAAGTATGCAAAGGGTAATCAGCTCTGGCCTGGCTACAGGCATGTGCCCAGAATGTGGTGGGAAGCAACAGCAGTGGACTGCCACGCCACTCATTCATCCCAAGCCAGCAGCCTAGGTCTCTAGCCCCAAAGCTCTGTCCTCAGTAACTTGAGAGCAAAAAACCCCATTTCATAACTGCCAAGCATCAAGCAATTTTTTTCCCCTTTTTTTTCTTTTTTTTTTTTTTTTTTGGCTTTTCTGGCAGTTTCAGTTAAAATGTCAGAGTATTTGCACAAGAGGTTCAAAATGTTAGCGCCACCATGCCCCGAATGGTTTGAATAGCTCTAATTACAAGAATAATCATTCCAGTACTTACAGGTAGAGTGCAATGAAAGCATATGGAGAACAAATAGATTTCTCAAACTAGAGTTTTGCATACTGATGAATGTAGATTAATGCAAGATATTGTAATTGAAATAAATACTGAGAAATCAATTGAAAAAAGAGTATACAAAGCTCTACAGCTTTCATAGTAGCTGAAATAAAAACACATACAAGATTTTATTAAAGGTTTTTAAAATAACTTTTACAACTGGGTTCTTTCAATATGCTCGTGATACAGAGGTAGTCTGCGTATAAAACATATTGGCTATTCCACTGCTGTATGTCAGTTCATAATTAAGTACAATAAGTGTTGCAGCTATAGGCACAGGGTACTCTTTCTTCTGGAGGGTCAGATGAATCATAGGAGGAATAGCTTCATTGTTTGTGGTTTGAACTTTTAGAGTCAAATCCCGTACCAATGAGATCAGAATAAGCCTTGTGTATGTCTTTGGGAGAACTAAATGTCAGAAAGATTAAAAAAAAAAAAAAGATATCTGGGATCTTTATTTTCTCTGCCATGCTTTACAGTTTTTTTTTTGTTTAAAGTTATGATGCTGTCACAAAAAAGGTGGCCAGAATATAGGAATATGGTTCTATTATTCTTAGGCATCTTTCCTGCAGGTTGGACAAGTTTGGTTTTGTTTTCTCTACGTGCTTCGGCACTTCTGGTTCCATCTGGAAGCAGACATCAAAGCACTGCAGTCCCACAAGCAAGCTAGCATTTCTCTCTTGAACTGAACCAGGAAGCACTGGAAGGCTTACAAAGAGGCATGCCGTTGCAGGCCTGAATCCAGAGTGCTGCAGAAAATCATCACTCAAGCTTACTTCAAGGGGCACCAGATCCCATTTTGAAGACTGGTGTTTAGGTACACTGCATTAACCTACCTGGACATCTTATGGCCTGGTTTTATATTCCATCATAATACACATGTTTTAGAAGGAAGGGCTCCTTTTCAAGCAGTTACAGTAATCAGACAGAAAACAGAGGAGAAGCTTATTCAAGTTAACTGGCAACATGCTGTGCACATTATGAGACCTCACTTTCAGTAGACTCATAAATTCCACAGTATTTTGAATGGGGCTGTGTTGAAGAACAAAGCAAAATGGTCTGCCTTTAAACATGATTCCATTCCTGCGCTTCCCTTCTCTGAAGGTTAGTAACTTCTGAATTAGAGTAATTACTACAGCTTCTGGTTTGCAGCAATTAGTCTCCTTCCTGCTTTAACATGCACAATATTGAAAAGGTCAAGGCAGAAACAGAGAGATTCTTTCCCAGTGTGTAGCTGCTCACATCCCCCCGAGTGTCTGTACACAAAATTTCTAGGTATAGATGTATATTTGTCTTTATAGAAGGGACAAAATGTAAAAAACCCTTTCATGTTTTTCAGAAACTCTTCAGAAAATTTTTAAAAATGTACTTAAGCTGAAATTTCACATTATTTTGTGCTTAGGAATGCAGACTATGTACCACCACCATTACTGTTCTTCAGCGTGATCCCTATTTAGAGGTATAAAGAAACACAAATTTGATGTGGTTACAAAATTATATTTCATGAGTGAAACACCAACTTGCCTGATCATTTCAGATGATTTCAGTTCCTTTACTACAGATGCAAAGATAAAAAGACAGAAAGTTTCATGTGATAGGGAGAGGCAGAATTGCATGAAAAACAACTTTTTCAGTTCACTTAGGGTTTGGATTTAAGCTGCAACTGCAAGCTGAACTAACAGCTTGCTGCTGCCAAAAGGGGGAAGTCTTGCTCTCTGCACTCCACTCCCCATACCTCCCTCCGTGCTCTTTCGTTTCCTTAGCCACCAGCCAGCCCCCCCTGCAGCCACTGCTGGCATCCCTCTGCCCAGAAGAGAGGCCAACTTAATCCCTAGCAAAAAGAAAGTTCTTGTTCTTCTTTTGCGAAGGTGAGGGGACAGTTTTTCTTAACCGTTTTTCCTCCTGGCCATTAGTGAGTCAAATGAGCTTCCTCAGCAGGCAGACAGGCGCTAGAGCCGGCTGCGAGCTAGGAAGGAGCAGGGAAGACCGGGATGAACAGAGCAGGTGGATACCAGGGGGAACAAGGGAACACCCCTTCTGTGGTGCAGAACTATGAGTTCAGCTCTGGTCCTTTTAATAAATCATAGCCTTACAACACAAAGGGGTCGCAGCAGTTCAGTTTTGGTGAATCTAAACCCCAAATTTTGCCTGTATATTGTTTTTGCACCCAGCCAAGTTATTAAAGAAAGTAAGATATCTGAAAATATTTCTTTTTACATGAGAAGGATGTATTAATTCTCGAATGATTTTTAGGATTTTATTATTATTGAGTTAAATTAATGTAGTTTCGGATGAAAGCCATCTAGAACCTTAACACAGGAGCGCTTGTTTTGAAACACTTGTCCATGTACAAATTCAGGAAATGAGATGACCTCACTGAATTGTTTTGGTGCCTCCAAATAAAAATTACTTGAAAAATGTAACTGAGATAAAATTCACCTTCTAGAGTGCAAATGTGAGGCTGCAAAGAACTTGTAGGGACGTGCAGAGGCTTTTGGAATCTTTGCAACATTTACCTTCCTCTCCTCTGCTCCTCTCTCTCCTCTGATTCGTTTGAAGCTGACTTTGGGTTCTGGATGAGGGTTTGTTAATGAAGTTCAAATAAGAGCTAGTCTTTTTCTAGATAAAGCAGAGATTAAGTACCTGCTGTTCTTTATTGCCTGCATAAGTCAGAAATTACTCCACTGAAATTGGTCAGTCGAATGATTTGCCTTAATTTTTCTCTGTGGTATAGTAACACTTGGACAACTCCCTGGGGAAAAGTCCCTGTCTGTACTGGACATGGTACAAGGACGCAGTGATGGGCATGCTAACTCATGATTGCTTTTCTTTCAATATTGGCATGCAGTGAATGTCTGCAGTCAAAAAAATTGGATTTAGAAAAAAATGTTAATCTCATCTCCAGACTTACCTGTAGCCTAGTACAAAAATGAACAAAACTGATCTGTCTGAAGGGATTCTCAGTGGAGCATGTTGTATTAACTTCAATTTGGTGTTTGCCTGAGGACTTCTGGCCCTGAGCTCTGGCACAGAGAAACTGTATCCTGCAGCCAGGCTGTACCCTGCCATCAGTCAGGATTTTGGTAGAAGAGCTGGGAGAAGCAAGGAAGGAAGCAAGTGAAGACATGGGACTGAAAACATTTTTACATTGTTTTGAAACTGAAGCAAAATGATTATTAAGTTTTCCATGAGTCGACATTACGAACTTACACAAAATTGTACTGTAGGACTTTCATCTTCAGTTTGCCCCTTCTTATTCTTCTATATTGAATTTTCTGCTCTCAAGCAATATAGTCAATTTTGTGCCAACAGAGGCACCACCAGCAAATGGAGCCCTCCAAGCCTCATGCCCCTCCCTGGCAGCTTTTCCTTGTGGAAGGCTTGGCTGTGATTGCATGGCATGAGATGGAGGATTACATTTTTCCCTCACAGCAGTGGTGTATCTCAGGGTTCGCAAATGGCTTCTGGGAGTTGCCTATTATAGAACAAACCTCCACCACTGCTGGTGATGGTGGCTCCTGCCAGCAGTGCTGTGCCAGTAACAGTACCAGGCTAAGGCACCATCAATATCCCTGATAGTTCTCCACTGTTTCCAACCAAGGGCTTTTTGTGGCTCAGTATGGACGTATTATTTACCCTAGCTCAGATGCCATCAGGATGTCTCCCTTTATCTCTGAAGCTTCCTCTCTATCTTGAGACTGATTCTTCCGATGTTGGAGAATTGTTGGTATTTCCCATACCAGGAAGGGGCTTAGCAAGGCTCCCCTGAGCTATGCCTATGCTATCTCCTTTTCTTGCTCCCAGGCCGTGAACATGTTTTCTTTCCTACTCTCAGACCAAATCTTTACAGTTGATGACCTGGGCATGGGCAGCCCCATCCTCTGCTCTCCCAGGTGCAGAGCCTCACAGGGCAGAAACCTCCAGCACTTGCTCCAGAAGAGGTTTAAAAATTCTTCATAATCCCAGCCTGCTAAGGATAATGCCTAAAGGCCCTGGTAACCACCTTGCTTATCTTTTTAGATTGCACAGCTTGGAAAGAGATGGGAGAGTACTGTAAACATGATAAGACAGGAAATTGCAGTGCTTTCATTCATTCCAAATACATCCAGAGGAGTCTCTGTGGAGTTTGCATGTAAGCAGGACCTTTAATCCAGTCTGTCAATTCATAGATCATAACTAAAGGATCAGTGTTGCTGATGTCATGTTGGCCTAAGTATGTAAGGGAGGATTTAAGATCTGTAGAAAAAAGTCACATTCTATAATAAAGTAACAGATAAAATTGGAAAGAACAATTTTTTTTTTTATTAAACTTTTGATGATATCAGTCCCCTTGAGTCAAAGGTATTTAGACATTACTTTGGGTATTGTGGGTCATAGTACTAACCAGCTACTGTCTCCATATGAGCTGGTGTACTGTGCTTGACTGAGATAGTTTATTTTCTTCATAGCAGTCTAGCATGTATGGGGCTATGTTTTGGATTTGTGACCAAAACAGTGTTGAAAACACAGCCTTTTTTAGTTATTGCTGAACAGTGCTTGCACAGGGCCAGGTTCTTCTCTGTTTCTCATGCTGCCTTTCCACCACATAGGCTGGTTATAGGCAAGAGATTGGGAGGAGACTGAGTCCGGACAGCTGACCATGTAAATCATGCCCAGCAACAAAACTGGGGGAGAGTTCACCAAGGGATGCTGTGGAGCAGGATCTGGCTGAGCATTAGTCAGGTGGTGAGTGACTGCTTTTGCATCACTTCTTTGTTTCGGTTTGTTTTTTTTTTTTACTTATTAAAACATCTTTATCTCAACTCAGATGCTTTCTCAGTTCTATCCTTCTCATTCCCTCCCCGATTCTACTGAGGTGGGGCTTAGCTGCCTACAGGGGTTAACACACAGAAGCTGGGTAATGAGTTCTTATTTTGAATACGACTTTCTGTAAATGTCTATGCCTTCGTTACTCAGAGATTAGCCTGCTGCATGGCTTCACTAAGGACAAGGACGTGCGGATGGGAGCATTCCTGAAGTGTGTGTGCAAAGTGTTCAAAGGGGTTTAAGTCATCCAAAACTTTGGTCTATTACATTTGCACCTTCCATTGCACAAAATGAACTGTAGCCATTGGAATAAAAAAGGGAGTTCTGGTGGAGGAAAAGGCAACAGAGGAAAAGGCAACAGAGGAAAAGGCAACAGAGGAAAAGGCAGGCATATCAAAGCAAGGCAAACAAAAGCAATGCAGAGTTTTTCTGAGGAGCTATGGCAAGGCCTGTAAATTTCTGAAAGATTTCAGAGTTAAGGTACTGAAGGCCTCTCCAGTGGTTCATTGCCTAGAGAAAGAAATTCTGATGCGTCTTTCATCAAATAACTGGGACCAAATAAAACAGAAAAAACAAGCACTGAAATATTTCTTTGCGAAGACACTGGCTGTGACAGGGAGCTGTGGTAGGCTGTCTTTCTCTTTCCTGCTCAGCTCAGCCCTTTGTTATGAGCCAGATGCAGGCTCTTCATGCCTTGAATGTAACCAGACTCACCGATTAACTTCCCCAGCAGTTTGCTGTCACAACTGAGCTTGGAAAATGAAGCATTTCCTCATTTAAGCAATGCTTAGAGAGCACTCTCTGCTGACGATTCCACCTGGCAGTGAGTGACATCTGTGTATCAGGGGAAGAATAGAGTCTACAGAAATTTTGTAGCTTCCGTAAAAGCTGTTTCTCTCTTTTCTGACTAGCTGCTTTCCTCCCATCTGCATTCTCTGCAGAATTGCTTCTCAGAACCAGGCCCCCAACAAGTTATTGTTTGAAAGGGATAAACATAGCAGGGCTGGATTGTTAAATATTTGACAAGTGTTTGTGATATTTCACAGCTGGCATACAAAGTACCTTGTGGAAGAACCAGGCTTAAAACTTGTTAGCAGCTTTCTGTGGAGTGAAAAAAAACCCCTGCTTGTTCTGAATTTGACTTCCTCTTCTTGATCAGGAAGACAATCCCAGACACTAAGGGAAGGTAACTTGCTATTTTTCTCCTCCTTTATCCACCGTCTTTTTTAACACTTGACCTCTTCTCACAATACACAACTCATTCTTCAGCATCTCTCCCTTCCACTCCAGCATCTCATTCTGCTCCAGCAAAGGGTTCACACCACACTAAGGCACGCTGAAATACAAAACCAAGTATAGTCAAGAGAAATGAAGTTCTCCAGCAGCTCTCTGCTGTTCTCCTCAGTGTTGGGCCTATTCCAGTGCTAACTTTAAAATATAGATAAGGCCTTGTGCCCTTTATGATTTGTCTCTTTGTTCTTCAACATCAGCACTGACAGATGCATGTTGTGCTCAGATACCTGTTGACTGTGGAGCCCTACCACCATATTCTCTCACATAGATGGTACCTAACAGTTCACAGTGCATTACTTCAAAGTCTGGCTATTAGCCACTTGTAAAGGACAAATGCTGTCACTGTTTTTTCCCCACACCTTCCACCCTTTTTCCTGCATGGGAACTAATCAAATTCCTGATGAACCGAGCAGCCCATCTCCTCCCGACCTCAGTGGTCATAGTGTCAGCTACAAATGCACACTGCAAGGTGGCAGGTGTCCCAAGTTCCTTTACAAGAACTGTATTTACTGATCAGTCAGAAAACTCTATGCTCTTATTCCTGCTTTTGTGGGCCTGGAACAATCTGTCCCTAAGTACTGTCCTGTGTTTACAATTTGATAAGATGGAATAGTAGCTGCTCAAAAAAGGAAGTTTCCAATGTTTCCATATTTTCATATAACTGGCACATGGCAAGTTCTCTCCCAGAATGTGCCTACTAGCCTGTTAACAAAATGAATCATGAATATGGGTGACTTGAGAGTCATATATTTGTAGTGGATCCAAACCAAAAATGTCTAGGCTTTTTGCCATGCAGAAAAAAAACTGCAGAGACTTTTTTTTTAAGTTTTCATGAGTGGAATTCCAACAACATACAGGAATTTAACATTTGGGATCTGGTGTGAGGTCATGGGCACCATGAAGGTTTCTTCTTAGTTTCATTAGCAGCCAGAATGCTTCAGATTGAGTGATTTCCTTGTTCTCAGTATGCCTGCTGTTAGTGCCAATTAAGTCTCTGAAATAGCTGTAAGAAGATAAACCTAAAATGCAATTTTGCTTCCTCCTAACCTTCTATTTTTCAGGCTGCGCAGGAATCCTGTGGTATTTTCAGTGGAAATACTGAGAGACAAGTGTATACAGAGGGATTTACATCAGCTACACAAGGATGGAACATTGCTTTGGCTGTTTACCAACAGAGAAAATAAATTCTAATATCTATGCCAGTCAAAGCACTTGGCACGGGGCTAAATTAATCCAAGGATCTGCATTTGAGTAGGTTGGAACTGACACAAAATGGATTTGCTCATTATCATTAGCACGTTGTTTGCTATTCTTGACAACACAAAGAAGGCAGGGGTTACGGACATAAAAAGTCTAAATTGCTGTTCATTTGGACTACACGGGCTTCCCTCTTTCATTTAGCAAAGCTGGCTTTCTTTTGCTGATTCTCTGTTCACTGGCAAAATGTCAAGGTGGGTGATATGCCTTAGAGAGCTGTGTACAGAAGCACGGGCCCTGCAAGAGGCTGCATGGACTCTGTGCCATTTCTCCTGCCCCAAGCAGGCTGGGAACCCTGAAGCATCACATGTTTTCCCAGTACAGCAGAAAACAAAACAGAAGACTCAATCTGACCACTGTGAGTCCCACAGAGGAGATGACTGTGGCAATCTATAATGTATCAACAGACATAAAGTTGTTAGTGACCGGAAAGCAGGACAACAGGAAATTGTTCTACCATGAAGAAGAAATTTGAGCATTATTTACATAATAAATATGTAAATTTTTTTACATATTTGTTGTCTTTTTCTGCAAGATACTGTGGTAGCTTAGGAATGTATGAACCAAACAGAAGCTTGCGTCCTTTCATCCTTGGGAAGGTTGCTTAGGATATACTCTCATTCTACCTGTGGCTTTAAGGCTAGGGAAGGCATTTGCAAGCGACTTGCATAATTTTAACAGGAGGCTCAGTTCCCCTGAGATTTACTTAGAGGAAAGCCCCAAGAAATACAATCTTAGAACATGATAACAGACCTTGACACGCTTGTGAGGTGGGCTGATGCCAACCTTATGAAGTTTAACCATGACGCGTGCAAGGTCCTACACCTGGGTCAGAGCAATCCCAGGCACAGCTACAGGTTGGACAGAGAAAAGATTCAGAGCAGCCTTGGAGAGAAGGACTTGGGGGTGTTGGTCGATGGAAAAATGAACATGAGCCGGCTGCA